>JAHBCN010014357.1:0-22803 GCA_019359885.1 Listronotus oregonensis
ATCTTGTGAAGAGTAATATACCAAAAAACAAAAGAACAAGTCTGAACCTTTATTTCAATATCCACGGAACAGTTGACACTTACCTAGGTAATCATAATACTTCACTTTTTCCAACCTTTCGCCTTTCACTTCAGTCTTGGTAACAATCATGTATTTGGTCTTCTTAATATTAAGTGTCAGACCATATTCTCGACTAGCTGTGATGACATTATTTCGGAAGGTCTTGCATGTTTTCGGCGAGAAGAATTGTATCGTCTGCATAAAGCAAATTGTTCAGTGGAATGCCGTTAACTCGTATTCCACCGGCATCATTTTTCAAGGGCTTTAGTATAAATTCTTCTTTCTGATCAGTGGTTAAAGAGGAGTAGTGAAAGAACACCCTTGTCTGACTTATGTCTTAATTTCCACTGCTTTTGTCAGTTTAGATTGGACGCGGACAGACGCACTTTACGTATAGTTTTACAATTATTTGTATATCTTGTGTCTAGGTTTTTTATTTTTCACATTTTAGTTCGTTTTGCTATAAAAGCGTGTTTTTTTAGTTTTTTAAACTACAATTTATTAAGATAACAATAAGAAGCAAAAACCTTCTGTAATTTTAAATGAGTAGTGACCCTCGTAAGTGAATAGTACCTAATAATTAAAAAACGTTAGTAGAAAAATAAATAAGTCAACCTTAATGGACTTTTTTGTAATAACCATTATACCACTTAAAAGTACTCAATTACCAGTTCATGAGATAAAATAAGAGAACGGTGGATGCCGAGAGGTAAAAACGTAAAAAGGCAACGATATCGAACATCTGAACATTTGCGTGAAGATGATGGAAGGTTAGAAATCGCAAAGTTTATAGAAATAATTACTGCTAACTGAAATTATTTATTTTTAATTTAGATTAAAAACTTTAGATTAACGGCAAGCTCACCTGTCTTCATTGTATCTGTGTAATCTGTGACTATACCTAATTACATCAATTTTGTGAATGGCATTATTGCTACTGCTTTCCCAGACATCATGCTGAGAATTATAGTTCAAGCAAAACCCAGGAGCATATACCTACTAGAGGCAGCCCATCAACATCGCAGTATTTAAAAAAAATATTTATTGCAAATGAAGCAAAAAATATTCTTCTACCATTTGCTATAACATATTTGTGTGAGTCAGCCGAGTTAAGTAAATCCAGACAGGCTTATATATCTCACTAATTGTTCTGTTCACTTTTAATTCTGTGTTTTTTTTTTGTTAATAATCTTTAAAATAAATATAATTACAAATATTACCTCCTACTTCTTGCATTTCCTTCTTAAAATATTTTACAGTAGATATAAGTGATTAAAAATATATTTCGTGCACCGCCTCTGAAATGTGCACCATGCCTCAAAAAGTTTGGTAACCCCTGATCTTAAGCATGTGAGGGGAAATTTCTTGCGACTATATAAAAATCAAATTTAAATGTTCTCTTTCCATATTCTGTTTATTTTTTCTGTAATACATAAAATATAATAACACTAAAATCTTGGACTTTCATTGTCTTTATTTGTTAATTAATACACAACATTTCGGTTAGTGATGTATCTCCAACCGTTTTCAAGTGATAACTAAAAACTATTTTTAAAAGCTACGACTTATATACTATCCGTTGTTCACCGAAGTTTGACCGTTTTTTTACGGCTCAACAACGCCTGTCGATATTCGGAATATCGATACTAGGCTTGCTAAATACATTTTGGTTGTTTAAAATATTTACAGCTTCTTTAAACTTTCTTTTCTTCCAATGGGCTTCTTTATAAATAATTTTTGCTTATGACCATTGTATCCAGTGTTGTTTTGACCAAGTGTGTTCGGCTATCCTTGACATCGACGTTTCGCCTCGTTCCGTATTTTTTTTTGTGTTCTTTAACTCTAACTTCCAGTGGTCTTTTCGTTTTCCCGATGTATACCTCACCACATTCACAGGGAATTTGCTAGATACAGTCACTATTTGAAACATTGCTTTTGGTCTGTCTTAGCAACAATACTTTAGAGTGGTTTGGTATTTAAATGCCATGGTATAATTTAGTTTGACAACTTATATTATCAAAAGCGAGATCTTACCTTGACTATTCAGCTATTTGCCTAATATACTATTCACCAATCACTTTTGTAATGACCACTCTGGTTTTTCATGCTTCATCACACTTACTTGGCTATCTTTGAACCCATGAATGTCACGTTACAACTGACACAGAGAAAATTTAGGAATAGCTTTACTAGCTGAGAAAAATGTACACCTTTGTACAAAAACTTATGATATGAAATTGTTTAAAGAAAGAGATGTGCTAGCCAAATTTCTTGATCTAGAACACAAAGAAAGTAATATTTATATTACCATAGAAAAACTACTATTTTTTAATTAAAGACTCAGGAGAACATTTTCTTGGGCAATCTGTCCAAAATGTTCATATCGGAACAAGAAACTTTTCCAGTTGTAGAGTTGCTATTTCAACCACACAGACAGCTATACTGGCCGTCCTTCTGTCTCGCGACGCACGGGCCTTCGCGATCCGACCCTTCTTCTTCCTTTTATTTCATGCGGCCATTTTCTGGCTTAAAACTGAGCCTTTATTGATGCGCAATGTCAACACGAGTTCATAAAGGCATATCGACGCGGCGGTGTTGCCAATACTATTTAGAGTGTTAGTGATTAAAATAGATTTTTGTTATGTTATTCTACCTATGGCGAAAACAAGCGGCTACGAGCTACACTGCCCTCCTCAAATTAAATGCCGTATCTACAGACAACATAAATCTGAGAAAAATGCGGTTTGAAGCTTATTGTTTGGACTCCTTACTACTTTTTTTCGTTTATTTAATTTAAAAATGTGCTATAGTAATTGAGTAACACTCAAAAGTATTTAATTAAAAAAAAATTGTGTTACCTCATATAGTTTCAAAAGCACTTACGGCATTTTCATATTACACTGGGCGAGGTATACCTATAATGCCGTATCTGCAAATAAATAAAACTAACACTAAAAAAAGACAGTCTTACTTTTTATTATAGCCACATGTAATAACAAAAACGAAAAATACAAACAAAGACTACAATAGTCTAAAAATTCAGGAACCAAGTTGCAACTTAAATAAAATCTAATACCATTATAATAATTAAAAATATTTTTTATATTTACTGTAACACTAAGAATCACGCCCTTCTTTAGGTTCTGCTCAAATAGGAAGACTTTCCCAAAATGTTTGAGTAGATTTTGCTTTTTCTCTTGAGAGAATCCTCTGGGTCGCTGAAGAGAAGAAACAGGCCTTAAAAGTTGTTTTTTTTTTCATTGCTTTATTCTGCAAGAAATCAAGCGTCGGTAGTGAGGGTTCATTAAAGCTATTGCGATATTTGAGAGTGGTTTTGCCACGTTCAGCCACAATTTGAACCATATTTGAAAAATATGGACGATCTTTTCCAGTTTTGTTTAGCTTTCCGAGAGAGGTGAAATTTTCCCAGTTATAAAAGTCATTAAAATTTAAATTTTTTTTCACATTCACATTTCCTTTGCATGCGCTGCCAACTGCATCAGCAAAATCATCAAAATCATAAATTTTCTGTTTTGCATTCATTGCCAATTCTACATGGTGATGAAAACTACCCGGCAGACATAAATGTGTGGCCCGGCTCAAGTAACTGAAAGTTATAGTATTAGCAGATATTTCATGTGAGTTAATCATTCTGACTAAAAATGTAAGTATGGTCCAATTCTTATTGACTTGCACAATTTTTCATCCAGATTATAATAGACTGAGCATCTCTATGTAGTTTGCTACGCTGTCTCAGCAAATACTAATGCCAATTCATAATAAAAATGCCGTGTGTGCTTGTTACTCGATTAAAACGCCGTATCTACATTTCGCGCTATGCAGATACCGTGTTTTGATTATGTCACAAGCAGATACGGCATTATAATTAAGAAATTGTTTCGATTTTGCAGATACGGTAAAGTGTTTTAAGTGTTTTTACCAGTTAATTGTTCAGATACCGTATTTTCAAGTTGTAAGATGATAAAATAATATAATAGGAATCCATATATGCAAAAATCTCGTTTTTTTTTTTGGTTGTAGATACGGCCTTTTAATTGAGGAGGGCAGTAATATTAATAAAATATTTGCCTTGTTAACAATATAATTTCTGTAAGAAATTTTATTCTTATTTAACTTATAATTTTTGTTACATTTTTATAAAAGTGTAAAACAGTACTTACACTTTCGTAAAAATTTAGAAGAAAAATATTATACCTTAAATAGGAGTTTTTATAGGGGCATTATTATTTTCAAATTATTTGCATTGTTAACAAAATAATTCCTGTAAGAAATTTTATTCTCATTTAACCTATAATTTTTGTTAAATTTTTATAAAAGTGTAAGACAGTATTTACACTTTCGTAAAAATTTAAAAGAAAAATATTATACCTTAAATAGGAGTTTTTATAGGGGCATTATTATTTTTAAATTATTTGCATTTTTAACAAAATAATTCCTGTAAGAAATTTTATTCTTATTTAACTTATAATTTTTGTTAAATTCTTATAAAAGTATAAGACAGTATTTACACTTTGGTAAAAATTTAAAAGAAAAATGTTATACCTTAAATAGGACTTTTTATATGGGCATTATTATTAATAAAATATTTGCCTTGTTAACAAGATAATTTTTGTAAGAAATGTTGGTTTAAAAATGATGACAAAGAAATAATTTATTTTTAATGGTCAGGAAAAGCAAAAGAAATCTTATAAAAACTAAAATAAAGAAAAAATTAAAGTATCTGGCCATGTACGCGTGTATGTATATTTGGAAAATATACCCATTACGTCATTTGTAACATCCCAAGAGGCGTTAATTTCCTATATAAATTTAGGGGTTGGATACAAAGTTTGCGCTGGGTAATGCCACAAGGCGACAAATTTAATAACATGTTCTTGTCCATGTCAGAAAACATTAGCCCATCCTAACGAACTTTGTTCCCAAAATAAAACAAATTAACAAAACGTATTGGCCTGAGATGTATTTAATTACTACTCTGACTTCTCCGTTGTTCCTTAACAGATAATACCAATTTATTTGCGAGTTGCATGTCAGCCCTAAATTTGTATAAAGGTCAGATTTAAAAATATCTTTTTGGGTAATAAAAAATATCTTGAAAGTGGAAAAACAATAGTAGTCCGTCTCTCCGGTAGCGTAGTGGTCAGAGTTTCGGCTCGCCACCCCGGCGATCCGGGTTCGATTCCCAGAGCCGGAGAGACACTTTTAGGTAGTAGTTATTTAAAATAACGTCCGTGGTGGCACTACCGCGTTGTTTTAAAAGGTGCTGTGAAATGCAACATTTGCATGTTTTAGTGCTTGGACAACGTTGACGGAACAACTGGGAAGAAATGGGTTAAACACCGGAAAACCCGGCACTCACGGTACTTTGGTACTTAGGTTTATATATGTATATATATGTAATATGTAGGATATAATATACATATATAATAATTCTTCGTGAGCTGTCAAAAAGATAAAAAAAACAAACCGAAGCTAGAAAAAGTGCAAAACCTCGCAATTCTTTTTAAAATGCATGGATTTGCATAAAAATTCGGGATTAAGCTTAACTTACCCTCCTCTTCAAAATCTATATTATGTTGATAAGCGTTCTTTATTTTTTAGGGGTGAAAACTACCCTTTATTGTAAAACCTATAAAACTATACATTAAAGCTTAAGTTGATAAAAATTTGCCTTAAGTAAGTTGAAAAAGTAGTATTTTATTTCTTTGAAACATTATTTAAAATATTTCAGCCCTTTAAAGTCAATCCCTATTATAATTAAAAAAAATATATATTTACCCTAAAAAATAAATTTATTATCACAGTGTTCAAAATCTACATAATGCTGAAGGTCGCTTTTAATTTTTTAGGGGTGAAAACTACCCCTTATTGTAAAAACTTTCAAAACTTTTATATTAAACCCTAAGTCACATTAAATTAGGCTCTTATAAATTTAAAAATAAGTAGTTTATTCTTTAAAACATTATTTAATTATATTTCAACCCTTGATATGAATTATTAACATATTGTCACAGAGTTGTAATTAAAAAATCTAACAGCTTAAAAGTATTACTGATTTAATTTTTAATCCTTAAAAATTCACCCCTTAAAATATTACAATGCCAAGAATAGTGTAAAACCGCGAATTATTTAAAAAATGCATCGAATGGCTTTTAAAATGCTCTAAAAAATTGGTTTTTTAGGCATAACTTCTTTAGTTTTTGTGATAAAAAGTTCTAAAAAATACTATTTTGTTTGTTTTTTTAAGGTCCTATATATTAAAACTGTTTAATAGTTATTTACCTAACAAGTGCGGAAAGTGATACTTTTCCGCACGCGACGGGAGTTACACGACGCGAAGCGAAGTTCAGGTAAGCCGTCAAGGGTGGAAAAGACACTTTCCGTACGTGTTAGGTACATCATTTTTTCTACGAGTGTGTGGAAAAAGTCAAACTAAACAACCATAAGATATTAATTATTTTTACCATTACTACTTATTATTATTAACAACATTATTCGTAAAAGAACAGTTGGTAGCATTTTGCAAATGAATCGCAGAGACAAGTTGTTGTGGGTAAGTTGCGGAGTTTGAGATTGCCGTTGAGGTGCAATTGAACCGGTCGTCGTTACAGGTCACAGAGACACATTGTTGCTTGCTAGAAGACGGTACAATGGGCCTTGAGTGCGTTTTGCTGTGTTCAAAGTAGATGAATTTTAAGATAATATTTTGTTTGATAAGTCCTTCTTGAAACTTGTAGAGCTTTCTAGGTGGCCTTCTGCAACAGGTGATGACTTCCAACCTCCAAGTCTTTTAATATTCGTTATGCCTTGACCGAATTAGCTCACATTGTAGCTGAGGAAGGCGAAGCTATGTCCGTGTAAAGTTCTCAGTTTGGAAGACCGTAAATAGGCAGCTATTTCAGAGGGCATCTTGCCATAAGTATTTATTCCTATGCACTGGACAGTACAAGCAATTTTTAATTAACAAAAAATCTTCTGTGTGTGTTTCGGGCTTTCGTAAACTGGAATACTTTCTATACAAAGCTAGATATTTTCCATTTTTCAATTTCCTCGGAATGACAAAACTTCGGCTAGAATGGTTTTGGAGTCTGGAATATTTACAATTAAAGATTCCCCTTATCGTCAATATCATCAATGCTAATTTTCATTAATTCTTCTCGACGACACGCACCAGCTAGTCCGAAAATTTAGCTACCTTCATCGCTAGATAGACATCATTTGGAGCATCATTAATAAATTTTGCTATTTCATCTTTCGAAAAAATTTTGGCCTTCTTGGGTCTAAAATCCCAATTTTGCTTCTTCAAAAAAGATGTAACTTTGAAATATTTGCTTAAATCCATGTTCTTTTCGATCTTAATGACACTTTTTAACATGGATTACCTTGACCATAAGGAATTGGGTTTACATGTTTTAGCAAGTTCCGCGAAATATGCTATAAAAACTTTTTCTTTCATACTTTTGATCTTTTTCTCGCCACACCAGCTTGTAAATGCTGTATATTCTTTCTCGTACCTGTGCCTCGACTTGGACGGAAACAAATCTAAATTTGCTATTTCGGCTGCTTTGAGAATGGATTCCTCGTCAGAAGACTCCATGGGAAACGTTTTTTATTCAAAATCGACGATACTGATCAGAATGTACTAAAGACACTTTTAATTATCGATGACTTTTAATGACTTTGATCCTTTATAATATGGACACCGGCACCGGTCAAAACTAAAAATCTGACAAGCAAGTTTAATATATACCAGGATGTTTGAAATAATGTTTTTAAAACAATATTAATTTTTAGTGAATATTTCGTTGATTTTACACCTAATTTGAACAAATAAAAGAATACTATACCAATAATAGAATTATACTAAGTTAAACTTCAGAATTAAAAACATTTTAAGTACCTGTTTAAGTGGGAAATTTGCAAGAGTTTACTTTCCGCACTAGTGTGGAAAAGTGACACTTCAATCTTAATTGCGTGCGGAAAAGTGCTGCTTTCCACACGCTAGTAGAAAAAAACTTTACTTTTTTAAAGGTGTGAGTTTAAAGGGCTGAAACAAGGTAGTGCCCGTCTATAAACACGCGTTTTAAACGTTTATATCTCACTTAATTTTCGTTATACAGTAAATTTAAAAAAAGCAAAATGTTTATAATTTAAAAAGCTACAATTTTATACTTTAGTAATATTTACGTATTTCCCTTAGTTTTTGATTTATTTTGAAGAAAAGGTAATTTTTTATTAAAATTCTGAAATTTGACTTTTACTTGCGGCTCCATTCTTTTTTTTCAAAATTAATCAATTTAAATCGGTTACAATTTTAAAATGTATTTATGATACATAAATAAAGGAAATTAAAAAATTGCTACGACTTATTTTAATTAGGGGGGTAGTAAGGAGGTTGTTTTAGAAGATTTTTTCACTCAAAAAATTTTGGTCTAACCTTATTTTAATCATGACTTACTCAATTTTTATGATATATACCTTTTTTTAAGAAACGGCTTTGCAAATGCTTCAAAAATTTTATTATTTATTTTCCTCGAAAAATGAATTGTAGGTTATTTGCCTTTGAAACTCTTAAAATTTTAGTTTAATGAATACCAGCTAACCTTTAACAAACCAACATTTGGTTTGTATTGGTCCCACAGCAATTACAAAAAACCATTTTATTTGTACATTTTTGTTATTTACAGTTTTTTTGATAAAATGCTTACTTATTGAGTTATTTCCCAAAAACCGATTAAAAACGTTGATTTTATCGACGAAAAATCCGACTTTTGATCGCGAATAACACAAAAAGTATGCATTTTACAAAAAAATGCATAGAACATTTTGTGCTTAAAAATTACTTTTCTATCGATTCCTGTCATCAAAGTATAAAAAAATTACACCCCCGAGATGGTTTGGCAACCACCCCCAAAGTAAAGACGCCCTTCGGCATGATAAAGGTTTTGATCCTTGGACCATTCGCTACCTACTCTTAAAATTTTATGTCATTCTATGCATTTTAAAAAAATTGAGAGGCAAAATGGTTTGTTTCCTGGACTATAGTTATTACAAGTAACTTTTTAAGATAATATAAACAGTTTGATAATGATCATGACCATGGTAATCCAAATTTTATGGTTAAAGCCTATGCTGCTACTAAATTAAATTAAGAATGGCGTAAACAATTACCTTTATTTAGAAAATTCCTTCGTTGGTTCGTTGCGACGGTAATTATAGCTATTAATTTTGCTAAACCATTGAGATAAATTTCAATTTATTTATTTTTGTTTACATTATTCCTAATTGACTTTGGCTGCAGTATAGTTTATTATGATTTTATCCGACCTCTACTAACTCAAGAAAAATCGGGTTGATACCTTTGTCTTATGCCTATATATTAAATGTTTAATTTACTTTATTTAAAAGTCACGTAAAGTCAAATACTTTACAAAGATAATAATGCTTTATTAAATACTAGCGTACTCTGTTCCAGTTTTGGGCAAATAGACAAAAAATTGAAACAAATCTAAGCCAAAACTTACCATCCCTGGGCAAAATTAACAATGTAATACTTTTAAAAAGTATTTATTGTTATGTAAATAAACCACAAAATGTGTATTCTTAGTTTTATACACTACCCACCATCAGGCCCGTGCTGGGTATCTCTAAAGGGCACGGGACAGGGAGTGGTGAGGGCGCCCATAAAATTGCAGAATCGGCCCGGGCCGAACGGATGAGTAGGAGCTAATTCATCGACGCGGCTCTGGACTCATGATAACATGCTTAAGACTTTAAACCCATCTCGGGCTGATAAGGAAATTGATTTTACTTTGCCTTACTAGTAAGGTATATCAAATAATACATGTTCATTTACTTAATATTTGAAGCAGTTAAAAAATATATTTTATCGTATTTTAAAACTAGAAATTATTCAATCTAAGCAAACGTACAAAATTTAAAAAAAATGACAAACAAAAAAAATAACTTATATACGGTGAACTAACTTTTCCTTTAAAGTTTAAAACTGTTAATTATTAAATGGGAAAATTAATTAAACTCGCATTAAATAATTAGGCAATGAAAAATAGTAACTAACACTCGAAGGCCTTCATAAGCCCACCGAACCAACAATGTACTATCAAACTACTGGAGCAATCAAGGGTACACCTTAAAACTCTAGTGGGACTGTACACGGGACACTGCAGATTAAAATACCACATGCACAAGATCGGCCTAGCGGAAGACGCCAAGTGCCGTATGTGCATAGAGGGGGATGAATCGGCAGAACACATACTGTGTTCGTGCCCAGCACTGGCATGACTAAGATTCGCAATCCTCGGCAATGATACCTTGTTCCCGGGGGACGTGAGAGATCTCTCTCCCAACAGGATCATCAGATTTATTGGGAGTCTGGACCTGGTGGGAGAAATATAAAAGGGTGTGAGCCACAATAGACCGATCGGTCGCGGTGGAAGGGTTTTATACCCACTCACTTTAAACCTTCCTAGTAACTATAACTGAAGTAAGATAATACCCCGATGAACTTTAATCAAAAACACTGCTTATTTCATTAGTGTACCCTAACGCTTGAAAGAAAAAGCTTTAATAACACCGGCACAAAAAAAGTGGTCTGTGCATTTGACCAGACCCATCTATCTGTATGTATTTTAATGCGCTGAATCCAAATCCAAGGTCCGTTTGGCCCGTACACCTTCAAAATTTTGAGTATATTGCGAAAAACTGCTAAAAATTGTTAAAAATTTTAGATGACTTTAATAAAAACATTATTTTTATTGAACTCGATCAACTATGTTTCTTATGTATTTCGATACGCTAAATCCGTTTGGCTGTACACCCTTCAAATTTTAAGTTAATTGCAAAAAAAAAGCTAAAAATGGCTAAAAACTGCAGTTTTGAAAACGATTTTTTTATTGACTCGATCAAGTATGTTTCTTATGTACTTCAATAGGCTAAATCTAAATCCGAAATCTGTTTGGCCCGTACATTCTCCAAATTTTAAGTAGATTGCGAAAAATTTCAGTTATGATTATTTTTTATTGAACTTGATTAACTATGTAAATTTTGAAGTATGTACAGCCAGACGGACTTCGCATTAAGATTTAGCTTATCGATAAACGTATCGAAATAACCGCAATTTTGCGCAACTTTGATCCATTTTTGGCAGTTTTTCGCAATTTACTAAAATTTTTAGGGTGTATGGACTAAACGGATTTGGATTCAGCGTATCAAAATACATATAGATAGATGGGTCTCGCAACAAATGCATAGACCACTTTATTTTTTTTTGTGTGCCGGTGTAATAAGACATGTCTTATAAGAACAACGTTTTTCATGTTATTAAAGTCAACTCAAAAACTCTTTATTAAAAAGGGGTAAAAAAGTCTATATTATTATAAAAGATAAACAACCACAAAAATTCTCAATTTTTTTACTGGCGTGAGGGCGCCGTATGACCTTGAAGGCGAGGGCGCAGGGGGATTTGTCTCCCTGTCCCCTCGGGCCTGCCCACCATACCAATCGCACGATAAAAAAAAACTATATATTTTAATCATATTTCTGAATCCGTAAAAGTCCAGAACACAACTTTGCTTCCGAAGGCTAGACGCTGAAAACAGTAACTAATGACTAGAAGACTTATTTCCAATAGGTGCCGCCTCTACCGACTAGCCTTAACTTATGTACCGGGTGTCCAAATAAGAAAGGACGCCGGCTGAATCTGAGAAACTATTTATTGCACAGCATTAGCGAAAAAATATTTTTAGTAAAAGTGGTTAATTTTAAGAGAAATAGCTGAAAATTATTTTCAAGCTTCCAACACTACTGTAAGATGGCGCAACTGCAACAGTAAATTAAAAAACCGTATTTTTTCCCTCCAAAATTACCTAGTATTAGCTACAATTTTGATAACATCAGCAGGAACTCAAACCAATTCTGTATCAGTTTGGTTTTGGACTTTTGTCGTATTTTCAATAACAAGGATGGGAGAAGATGATAAATAATGCAACTTTTGAATAGCTCTATTCCCCACATCTTTTATCGAAAGTAATTCGTGGGTACTTGTTTAAAAAAAAAGTTCTTTTAAATAACGTCCTTTTCGGTGTCGACTAGTTTGTCGTTCACCAACTAGAGGACGTTGTTCAAGAAAAAGTCGGTTTTTGAAGATTTTTCCAAAAAACTTAAGTACAATAATATGATTTTTTGTTATAGGTTCAGAAGAGAAAAAAACCTACACTCTGGTAAAAACCGCGTTTTGACATCTACATTTGTTTTTGAGTTATTTCAAAGTTACCTGTTTGTTTAAATAATAAATAATATTAACAATTTATCAAAACAATCCTTGAGTTAAAGTTAAAGAAAGAAATACTGTAGAGTAAAAGAAATAATACTGAAAACTATTTTAAAGTATTGTATCCACTAGAAAACAGAATCAACAATCGAAAACATGAAAACATGGTGATTGGGGCATTTACTACTTCTATTTTAAATATCAGTCAAGTAGGCTGTGCAATATCTCTATTCTGGATACATTCTACATTCGACCGTTAGGTCCTGGTTGTATTCCAAATAAACTGCTAGTATATTATATGCTACTTCATGCGAAATTTTTATTTTTTATGCAAATGCAAAAATGGGATTGGAACTGACAACTGTCAACTTTATTTTCGAAATGCATTAGGAAGTTTGCAATTTTAAAAAATTTATAACCAGGTAAATAATAATGGAAATAAACATAAAATTATTACTCTGGGGTTTTCGAGGTCGCTGTACACGTATATGATATCGGCAAGGGCCTACGGACTACCTGATGCGCGCTAAGGAGGGTGTAAACGACGTCTTCTGAAGTTTTACGACAATTTCTTCCAATATCAACCCAATTGTATTACTCGGAGGTTTTCAAGGTCGCTGAACACGAGTATGACAATAATAAGGACCTACAGAGTACCTGGTGCTTCCTAAGGATGGTGTAAACGTCGTCTTCTGGAGTTTTACGATAAATCCTTCTAATATGAGCCCAATTTCTTTACTCCAAGGTTTTTGTGGTCGTTGAACACCAATCTGACATTGGCAAGGACCTGCGGAGTACCTGGTAGGCGCTAAGAATGGAGTAATCGTGGTCTTCTTGAGTTTTACGCATCCTTCTAATATGAGCCCAATTTCTTTACTCGGGGGATTTTTGTGGTTGCTGAACACAAATATTACATTGACAAGGGCCTGCAAAGTACCTGGTGCGCGCTAAGGATGGTGTAAGTGTTGTATTCTGGAGTTTTACGAAAAATCCTTCTAATATTAGCCCAATTTTGTTACACAAAGAGTTTTTGTGGTCGCTAAACACAAATCTCACATTCACAAGGGCCTGCGGAGTACCTGGTGCGCGCTAAGAATGAGGTAAACGTCGTCTTCTGGAGACTTACGACAATTCCTCCTAATATTAGCCCAATTTTGTTACTCAAGAAGTTTTGTGGTCGCTAAACACGAATCTGATATTGACAAGAGTCTGCGGAGTACCTGGTGCGCGCTAAGAAGGGTTTAAACGTCGTCTTCTGGAGTTTTACTGCAATTTAATTGCAAACAAATGCAGTTTTTCATTTCCCATTAATTAAATTTGTTCACAAAGTTTGTAGACGTTCATACGAATCGAATGCAAAAAACCGCATTCAAATCCATTTTACTGCACAAAAAATCCCTCGTAAAGCCAATTTCTTGGCCAAGAAATCTCGCATTAAGCAATGACATAAAATTTTTGAATCACCCTGTATAATATTAATTGATGAATTTAGTATAATGTACTACTTGGTTAATAATAAAAAACATGTATTTAGAAAAATCTGAGATTTTCCCTTTCTTTAAAACACTTTATAAAAACTTCCATTTTATGTTCTAAAAATATATCCACGAGTTAATACTGTTATGAATGTGTGCAAAAATGAATATAATAATAAAAAAAGGCAGTGAAAAAAAAACAGTTTTGAAGCCGTTCCACTGGAAAAATGTTTATTTTATGCTGTATTACCCCTGTTTTAGTTTAAATCATTTTCTTTACGATTCCAGGAAAATAAATACACAAGATAGTTAATTCAATTTTTTTAAATATAGAGAAAGCCACAATTGTGACTATGTGGATGTTCAGTTTTTGATGAATGACCCTATACCTTAGCCAGTTAATTTATAGTAAAATTGCTAGTACAAAAAAGAAAATACAGTTTAAAAAAAAAAAGTGGTGCAAATAATTTTTTGTTTTTTTTTTTATTTAGCTCCACCCCTAAAAAAATTTAATTACCTTCTGCAGCCAAATTTATGCGGCTTTATTTGTTATAAAGTTGTAATGTAAATTTTAATTCTGGTATTTTTCTTATATTCCTTATTAGTTCAGGAAAGGGTAAAAAAAAGAAAAACCGGGGGAATTTTTTCAAATGCATAATTTAAAAAAATTTAGTTTAAAACTAAACTTATTTTTCAAAATCTTTTTATCCCGATGGGCGCTCTTTATTTTTAAAGGGAAAATATATTATTGCAAAAACCTTCCCCTTTCATACTTAAGTTAAGGAAAAAAAAAATTGGCTCAAATTATTTAAAAAAAATAAGTATTTAATTTTTTTTTAAATTATTTAATTATTTAAAACCCTTGAAAATTAACCCTTATTATAATTTAATAAAAAAAAATGTTTTCCCTAGAAAAATTATATAACATATTGTCACAGAGTTGACTTATTTAATTTTGTAATTTTTTAATCTTTAAAAATCCACCCCTTACAAAATTACAATGCAAAAATAGTACAAAACTGCGGATTTTTTAAGAAATGCATCGAATCGCATAAAAAGTTGGAATTAAGTTCGACTCTCCCTTAAAGTGTGCATTACGCCAATAAGTACTTTTTAGGGGGTGAAAACTACCCCTTAAAAACTTACTTCACTTTTATATTAAAGCTTAAATCAAGAAAAACTTGGCTCAAATAAGTAAAATATTAAATGTTTAATCTCTAAAATATTAGTTAAAGTATTTCAACCCTTAAAAGCAAACCCAAGTATGTTTCAAAAAAATCATTTTCTTAAGCATAGCTCCTTCAGTTTTTGTAATAAAAAGTTTTTTAAAAAACCATTTTGTTGAGTTTTCGAAGAACTATAAGGTTCTATATATTAAAACTCTTAAAAACCCTACTTTTTTAAAGGGGTGGATTTAAAGGGCTAAAACAAGGTAGTACTCGTCTATACACACGCGTTTTAAACGTTTATATCTCACTTAATTTCCGTCATATAGTAAATATTAAAAAAAGCAAAATGGTTGTAATTCAAAAAGCTACAATTTGATACCTTTGTAGTTTTTACGTATCTTTTTTTAGTTTTTGAGTTATTTTGAAGAAATTCATTCTTTATAAAACTTTTGAAATTTGACTGACTCGCAGCTTCTTCTTTTTAAAGTAAGCAATTTAAATCGGTTAAAATTTAAGAATGAGTTTATGATACAAAGATAAAGAGAATTGAATAAGGGTTACAACTCATTTTAATTAGGGTGGTAATTAGGTTGTTTTCAAAAATTTTTGCACTGAAAAAATTTTGATCCAGCTTTATCTTAATCATAACTCACTCAATTTTTATAATATATATATTTTTTTTTAATAGAAAGGTCTTTTCAAATGCTTCAAAAAAGTTATTGTTAGTTTTCCTTGAAAAATACGTAGATTTTTGCCTTTGAAACTCTAAAATTTTGTGTTTGATGAATAAACAGCTAACCTTTAACAAACCACAACTTGGTTTGTATTGGTCCCACGGCAATTACAAAAAAACATTTTTTTCTTTTTTTTAAGCTACCATTTTGTTATTTACAGTTTTTTTGATAAAACGCATACTTGTCAAGTTATTTGCAAAAAAACGATTAAAAACGTTGATTTTATTGACGAAAAACTCGGACTTTTGATCACTAATAACTCAAAAAGTATGTATTTTACAAAAAAATGCATAGAACAATTTTTGCTTAATTTTTTTTTTATATTCTTTTTAAGTTTCATTTTAAATTTACCATGACATTTAAAATTAAAGACAATGATTACCGAACTTAGTATATTATACTACTCGGTTAATTAAAAAAAAAATATATATTTAGAAAGCTCTAAAGTTTTCTTTTTTTTAAACACTTAATAAAAATCCTCAGTTTATATTCTAAAAATATATCCACGAGTGAATACCGTTAAGAATGCGCGCAAAAATGGATATAATAAAGAAAAAAGGCAGTAAATGAAAAACAGTTTTAAGATTCTAAAGAAGCCTTTATGCAAATCTAGGTCAAAGGCATCAATTTAATCTTTCTGCTTGAAAGATGCCCAAGTTCAAAACTTTTAAGTTTTAAGTTTTCAACACACGTGCAATGTATGTGTAAATTACTTGTTTAAAATAGTTTAACCAAAAGTTTTGCATTGCGTAAAATATTCTGGGTAAAAACTTATTGTTTTGATATGTAATAATATAATTTACAAAATTAAACTTTTACTGCTTCTTCGTGCATCCTTGTTCTTGTCATTAGGTAGGTAAGCTTGCAATAAATAAATTAGCAAAACACTGTGACTTAAAGAACATTTTAAAATTCAGTCTTACTGTGCAAGGGCTTTAAGTAACTGATAAAGAAAAATACATTTTCTTTAAACGTCAGTAAATTTGTCATTACTCGACGGTTAGGCGACTCCGCCGGAGTCTTACTTTTCACTTTTCCGCCGGCGAAGGAAAAAGTGTTATCATAGCAACATACAGACTGTCCACGGAGAGGGCTCTTTATTTGTTTAGGGTGAAAACTACCCCTTATTACAAAAACCTTTAAAACTTTCATATTAAAGTTTAAGTCACATAAAATTAGGCTCAAATAAGTTAAAAAATAGGTATTTAATTAAAAAATTGATGCTATTAGCCGTTACTATGTGGTAATTAATCATCATGAAGAACACTGATAAATAAAACTACTATGTTTTTTACCACTAAAATGTATTCACAATTATTGTTACTGCAGTTTCAACTCACAGAGTCATTTTCAAACAAAAATCTTTTTCAGACTAAAGTATCAATACAAAATAAGGTGAATTTATACCTCTAAGTGGTAAATATATTCTTAGGAAGCGGCGGAGCAATTAACAGTTTATTATGGTTGGGCGACAGTAAATAGCGGGGAAAATACAAGTTCGGTTTGGTCATTAAGCAGATGTACATTATTATTTTTATTGCCTTTGTATATTTCTAGGGATTCCAGATAGTTTAATTTATGGCCCTTGGTTGAATAGTGTAATATTTCTATATTATTTAAATTAGGGAATTTGTGTTTTTGTTCTAAACAATGATTAGCAAAAGTAGAGTCTGTTTTTTGTAGTCTATATGATCTAAAATGTTCTAAATACCGAGTTTTTATGCTCCTACCGCTTTGTCCTATATAAAAGTTATCACATTCTGAACATTTCAACTTATAAACTCCTGATTTATTAAATTTGTTGGTTTTATCTTTAGCGTTATAAATAATATTTGATATATTGTTCTGAGATTTAAAAGCAACTTTAATATTGTGTTTGGATAGAGTGTTGGCTATTTTTTCTGATAGGGTGCCGCAATACGATAAGGATACATATTTTTGGTTATTTTCTTGATCTTTAATTTTTGGATAGATTAATTGAAAAGCTAAGCGGTTTTGTTTTTTGGTTATTAATTTCTTTATGGTTTGTTTGGAGAATTTATTTGATTGTGCAATATTTTCAATGGTACAAAGTTCTCTCTGTAGCTCTTCTTCAGAGAGCGGCAAAGAGAGTGCTCTATGTATCATTGAATTGTATGCAGCGAGTTTATGTTGAATAGGTAGAAAGAGTCATTGGGGATAGTAATACCTGTAAATGTTGGTTTTCGATAAACTTTAAAAGTGCACTGATTATTTACGTGGGATATGGTTAGATCTAAGAAATTTAATTCATTGTTGTCTTCTTTTTCTAAAGTGAATTGAATTTTTGGGTGAACACTGTTAATATAATGTAAGAAATTCTGAAGTTGTCTGTTTGTACCTTTAAAGCATGCGAGAACATCGTCAACATATCTGTACCAAAAGTGAATATGGTTTTTGCCTAGATCTGAACTAAGAATTTTATTTTCTATATCTGACATGAAAATATCTGCCAAAAGGGGGCTAAGAGGCGAACCCATTGGTAGGCCTGTGTGTTGTAAGTAGAACTTATTATTAAACTGGAAATACGTCTGTGACAAACATGTTTCAAAAGAGGATAGAATTTCGGTAGCAATTATTGGATTAATATTGGATTTTTGTAGAATTTCATCAATAAGTACTAAGCATTCGTTTGTTGGTATATTAGAAAACATGCTTTTTATGTCAAAGGAAACTAATATTGAATTATCAGGAGTTTTTTTTTTTTGACATAAAAAGCATGTTTTCTAATATACCAACAAACGAATGCTTAGTACTTATTGATGAAATTCTACAAAAATCCAATATTAATCCTATAATTGCTACCGAAATTCTATCCTCTTTTGAAACATGTTTGTCACAGACGTATTTCCAGTTTAATAATAAGTTCTACTTACAACACCAGCTACCAATGGGTTCGCCTCTTAGCCCCCTTTGGCAGATATTTTCATGTCAGATATAGAAAATAACATTCTTAGTTCAGATCTAGGCAAAAACCATATTCACTTTTGGTACAGATATGTTGACGATGTTCTCGCATGCTTTAAAGGTACAAACAGACAACTTCAGAATTTCTTACATTATATTAACAGTGTTCACCCAAAAATTCAATTCACTTTAGAAAAAGAAGACAACAATGAATTAAATTTCTTAGATCTAACCATATCCCACGTAAATAATCAGTGCACTTTTAAAGTTTATCGAAAACCAACATTTACAGGTATTACTATCCCCAATGACTCTTTCCACCCTATCCAACATAAACTCGCTGCATACAATTCAATGATACATAGAGCACTCTTTGCCTCTCTCTGAAGAAAGGGTACAGAAGAACTTTGTACCATTGAAAATATTGCACAATCAAATAAATTCTCCAAACAAACCATAAAGAAATTAATAACCAAAAAACAAAACTTTAGCTTTTTAATTAATCTATCAAAAAAATTTAAAAATCAAGAAAATAACCAAAAATATGTATCTTATCGTATTGCGGCACCCTATCAGAAAAAATAGCCAACACTCTATCCAAACAAATATTAAAGTTGCTTTTAAATCTCAGAACAATATATCAAATATTATTTATAACGCTAAAGATAAAACCAACAAATTTAATAAATCAGAGTTTATAAGTTGAAATGTTCAGAATGTGATAACTTTTTATA
Source organism: Listronotus oregonensis (assembly GCA_019359885.1). Taxonomy (NCBI): domain Eukaryota; kingdom Metazoa; phylum Arthropoda; class Insecta; order Coleoptera; family Curculionidae; genus Listronotus; species Listronotus oregonensis. The sequence goes on from JAHBCN010014357.1 coordinate 19,408, forward strand.
GACAAAGGTAGGACATAAAAACTCGGTATTTAGAACATTTTAGATCATATAGACTACAAAAAACAGACTCTACTTTTGCTAATCATTGTTTAGAACAAAAACAAATTCCCTAATTTAAATAATATAGAAATATTACACTATTCAACCAAGGGCCATAAATTAAACTATCTGGAATCCCTAAAATATACAAAGGCAATAAAAATAATAATGTACATCTGCTTAATGACCAAACCGAACTGTATTTTCCCCGCTATTTTGTCGCCCAACCATAATAAACTGTTAATTGCTCCGCCGCCCTAAGAATATATTTACCACTTAGAGGTATAAATTCACCTTATTTTTGTATTGATACTTTAGTCTGAAAGATTTTTGTTTGAAAATGACTCTGTGGTTGAAATGCAGTAACAATAATTGTGAATACATTTTAGTGGTAAAAAACATAGTAGTTTATTTATCAGTGTTCTTCATGATGATTAATTACCACATAGTAACCTAATAGCATAATTTTTTGAAAAAAGCAAGTACAGCTTACCAAGCCACCCTGTTCTTCAGACTTAGCCTCAAATACAAAAAGTGAGCCAAAACATCTGGTTCAACCAAGAATGCCTCAGACATAAAGTTTTTCCTAAGTACGTCAACATAAAAACGAGAAGCAAATCAGCAGCCTCAGACTTCGCAATCCAGAGGGCCAAAACCATATGGATGAAGCAAGAATGTAAACATCAATTCTCCAGAAGATTTGTATTACAAAACTATATAAAGGTAATCCATTCTGAATTAACTTTTAAACTCCACCCCGTTGAATTTGATATTTTAGTAGATGATATTAGATTAAAAATTAGCGAAATTATTCACAAAAAATTTTTAACTCAATCTAAAAAACTTGAACATTTAAAATCACACAATAGTTCTCATTCAGATATGCAAACACAACAGCCCAATAACACTTTCAGTGAAAGAGTCATAAATTTATCAAATGTAAATTTCAGTAATCAAGAAATTGATTTACTTTCAAAAGGTCCAAAATTTTCACCCCATATAAATAGTAAAACATTATGGATTCTATTATCTCGGAAAGTGCACTAGCACTCAATAAAATAAAAGATACAGAAAACACAGACATAACAACAGGAACCATCAAAAAACATATAAATTCCGCCAATTTACATTCTAATACTACAGATTCAAACATAGTTAAAAGCATAAATAACAAAACAAAAGACAATGATCTAATAATAACAAAAGCAGATAAGTCAAATGCAACAGTTATCATACCAAAAGTTGAATATATGAATAAAAAGAAGAATTTATTCAATCCGAAGATATAACAGAAACTAAAAGTGATCCTACAAAAATATTTTCAAACAAAACTAAAACAAACTCTATCAAACACAACAGCAATTTTTTCAGAATACGACAAAAAAAGAATGATCAATATGAACCCCCAAGCTCCCAAACTATATGGACTTATAAAAAATCATAAACCGGGAAACCCTATTCGCCCAGTTGTATCATACATAAACAGCCCCACTAGAGAATTAAGTATTACCCTAAACTCAATGTTCAAACAACTAACCAATTTTAAAACCAAAAATAGCTTAAACAACTCACATAGATCTTGTTCAAAAACTTAACAAAAAACGCCTGATAATTCAATATTAGTTTCCTTTGACATAAAAAGCATGTTTTCTAATATACCAACAAACGAATGCTTAGTACTTATTGATGAAATTCTACAAAAATCCAATATTAATCCAATAATTGCTACCGAAATTCTATCCTCTTTTGAAACATGTTTGTCACAGACGTATTTCCTGTTTAATAATTAGTTCTACTTACAGCACACAGTCCTACCAATGGGTTCGCCTCTTAGCCCCCTTTTGGATGATATTTTCATGTCAGATATGAAAATAAAATTCTTAAATTCAGATCTAGGCAAAAACCATATTCACTTTTGGTACAGATATGTTGACGATGTTCTCGCATGCTTTAAAGGTACAAACAGACAACTTCAGAATTTCTTACATTATATTAACAGTGTTCACCCAAAAATTCAATTCACTTTAGAAAAAGAAGACAACAATGAATTAAATTTCTTAGATCTAACCATATCCCACGTAAATAATCAGTGCACTTTTTTAAAATTTATCGAAAACCAACATTTACAGGTATTACTATCCCCAATGACTCTTTCCACCCTATCCAACATAAACTCGCTGCATACAATTCAATGATACATAGAGCACTCTCTTTGCTCTCTCTGAAGAAGAGCTACAGAGAGAACTTTGTACCATTGAAAATATTGCACAATCAAATAAATTCTCCAAACAAACCATAAAGAAATTAATAACCAAAAAAAAAAACGCTTAGCTTTTCAATTAATCTATCCAAAAATTAAAGATCAAGAAAATAACCAAAAAAATGTATCCTTATCGTATTGCGGCACCCCACAGAAAAAATAGCCAACACTCTATCCAAACACAATATTAAAGTTGCTTTTAAATCTCAGAACGATATATCAAATATTATTTATAACGCTAAAGATAAAACCAACAAATTTAATAAATCAGGAGTTTATAAGTTGAAATGTTCAGAATGTGATAACTTTTATATAGGACAAAGCGGTAGGAGCATAAAAACTCGCTATTTGAACATTTTAGATCATATAGACTACAAAAAACAGACTCTACTTTTGCTAATCATTGTTTAGAAAAAAAAACACAAATTCCCTAATTTAAATAATATAGAAATATTACACTATTTAACCAAGGGCCATAAATTAAACTATCTGAATCCCAGAAATATACAAAGGCAATAAAAATAATAATGTACATCTGCTTAATGACCAAACCGAACTTGTATTTTCCCGCTATTTACTGTCGCCCAACCATAATAAACTGTTAATTGCTCCGCCGCTTCCTAAGAATATATTTACCACTTAGAGGTATAAATTCACCTTATTTTTGTATTGATACTTTAGTCTGAAAAAGATTTTTGTTTGAAAATGACTCTGTGGTTGAAACTGCAGTAACAATAATTGTGAATACATTTTTAGTGGTAAAAAACATAGTAGTTTTATTTATCAGTGTTCTTCAGGTATTTAATTCTTTAAAACTATATTTAATATATTTCAACTCTTGAAAATCAATCCTTATTATGATTTATTAAAAAAAAATTAACGAATGTTGTCAAAGCTTCGTCGAATTTCTTCAATGGAAATTGATTGAACAGCTTTAGCGATTCGCTGCCTTAGAAGCTGTTTTCAATTGAATGGGCGTATACTAATTGTTTGAGACGCCCGCAAAGATAGGCATCTGAAATAATTAAATCTGGGGGCCACAGAATCGGACCATTCCGACCATTCCATCTCTGGCCAAATTTACCATTAAGCCATTT
>JAHBCN010014358.1:0-22880 GCA_019359885.1 Listronotus oregonensis
GAAAATTTAGTCGATCATAAAAACGATGAATAACTCATTCAATTATGAACAATGTTCAGTAATACACACACCCAAGTTCATTATATTAAATTAAATTTTTAATCATTGTCCACATATTGTGTGGACAATATTTAAAAATATCTATAATTCTTATATCAACTGCCATTCGTTATTTTTTTTAGGAACTTGATGAAGATTCGAAAATATCACTTTCCATATACTATTTCATTAGGGACAATTCTGAAAACATAGTAATGGATAGAATAAACAAAAGGGAGATCGAATATGTTTCCCACCTCCGATTGGCTGTATTAACTCTGGAGATGCTGTGTTCGACCATTATAGAAAAAAATAGATAGAAACTTTTTTGTACTGTAAAATAGATTTCTTTTTTAGTTAAGTCTTTTCTTAAAAAAATTATAAGTATTATTTGTTATTATTTGGCAAATATATTACTAAAGTCAAATGTTTTTTATTAAGTTAAAACTTCGATCATATACCCACTAGAAGCAGCCTTGCCGCTCGGCAGTGCAAAAAGCGTGCAAGAAAGAAGAATAGCAGTATAACCTTTCCTCTCGCTGTGTGTGCTAGATGGTCGACGGGGATGGGCGCAGAGGCACGCGCAGAGCGGGTATACCGGGTGGTGTGTCGCCGAGCGGAACATAGGAAATCCCATGTATGTAAATTTTAAGGGGGTCAATTATTAGCTCCCCTGTACATTTTACAGAAAAAATGTAAGATAACTTTTTGAAGAGACCGATCTGACAAGCCCTCGTGTCAAGTTTCAAAAAAATTTAATAAGCGAATCTTCAATTATTCAATTAAATGTAATTACAAAATTACCAAATTTTCGGTTGAAGTAAAACCAAACAGGCACCAGTAAAATGAATATTGTCCCTGACATGAGGAAAAGGGTCAATAAATCAGTGACAATCGGTATTTGAAAAAAATATGAATTATTTAATCGACGAAAAAGTATCTATAATTAAGTGGCATTATGCGGGAAACAGTTTTGGAGCAGTATCTGAAATGTTTTCAGTTTATTTCCAGACCAAGCCCTTTCCATCCTTTTCAACTATTAAACGTATTGTCAGTAAGTTCGAGTCCAAAAGTAACGTAAGAAATAATTGTAAATGTTTAACTCAGAATATCGAAAATAGAACCGAAGAAAGAGAGAACAGAGATCTTAATATTCTACTGAGTGTGGAGGAAAACAAAATGGTTAGTACGAGGGTTCTTGGGCAAGAGGTAAATAAACATCATACAACGGTATTGCGCACTTTGAAAGAACACAAATATTATTCGTATAAATTCGAAAAACATCAAGAGCTGCGGGAAGAAAATGAAGAGCGAAGAATGGCATTTTGTTTTAAAATGATGGAAAGAGCAAAAAACGATAGGAATTTTTTAAGAAACATTTATTTTTCCGGTAAATGTACATTCACGCTCAACAATGAACCAAATGTTTAGAATTGCCGGTATTGTAAAAAGTTGTTCGGGAAGATCAAATGATCTGGTACTAAATGAATGGTTGCCCCGCCCATAATGCCCATATGGTTGATAGTACCTGGAAAATACTTTTAACTGCAATACTATTGGTCCACGGTACCGGATATTTTGGCCAGCCAGGTCACCTGATCTTTCACCGAATGACTTCTTTCTGTGGAGTCACTTAAAAAGTGTCATTTATAAAAGCGTAAAATTTGAGAATCTAAACCAGCTACAAAACGCTATTTCGTTAAAATGTAATAAAATTTCGCAATATTAACTTAGCAACGTTAGAAATGAATTTTATGATCGGTTGATATTGTTTAGCTGTTAATGGGGGGTTGTTTAAACATTTGTTTAATTAATGTTTTTATGTAATTCTCTATTATTTTTAAAAAATTTATTGTATTTTGTTTCATTTTATTTTTCCACACCTAGTAAAATATTAAGAAATCAGTTCTCTCTTTTTTCGGATCTATTTTCGATGAGTTAAACATTTACAATTATTTATTGCGATGGCTTTGGTCTTGAATTTACTGACAATACGTTTGGTTGAAATGGACCAGATAGGCTTGATGGGAAAAAAATTAAAAATATTTTGAATACTCCTATTGGTTTAATTAAATTCTAGTATGATAAAATTATTTTTTTAATGATCGATAGTAATAATTGTTATTAGTTAAACTTAATTGTTACATTAAATAAAAGGTTTGATAAAAAAAAATAGTGTTAACGTGTACTTTGAATGTAATGGTTGTGAGATTGATGAAACGAAAAAAAAAACATTTCTTGCATTCGGCTGTACGTCAGATTTGATAAAGCTTTGTAACAAATTGTTTGCTGGTGGCTGGTGTCTGTTTGGTTTTACCTGACCCGAAATTTGATAATTTTGCAATTACATTTAATTGAATAATTCAAGATTCGCTTATTAAAATTTTTTGAAACTTAGCACCAGGGTTTATCAGATTGATCTCTTCAAAAAGTTATCTTACATTTTTTCTGTAAAATGTACAGGGGAGCCAATAATTAACCCCCCTTAAAATTTACATGGGATTTCCCATGTTCCGCTCGGCGACGCATCACCCGGTATACCCCGCCCACCGATCAGCATGTTCGCGCGAGATAGAAAGGTTATACTGCGAATCTATTCTCTCTTGTATCCTTGTTTGTACAGTATTTTAGAGGCCAAGATAGGAACTTGGGGTTCTTATTTTACATAAGTTTTTATTGAAAATTTCTTGAACTATTCTTCAAACAAATTATGAACACGCGGGATCCGCGTGTTTATAGATAATGCATTTTACGAATTTCATAGTATGAAAATGAAAGGTATAGCTTATGATTGGAAATAACATATATCGGTCTTAACAAGTGCGTTTTAATTAAAATGCACGTGTGGATACTAGTAGAAAAATGACAAAAATATTACCAAATAACTAAAATTAGGAATGAGCCTATTTAATATATATAAAAAAAAAAATAAATGAGTCTTTCAAAACATAAATTTATTTTTATAAAAACATACAATCCATTGATAGATTTGTTTCCCACTGGATTAACTTGTCAAAAATAATCCGACACATCGATCAATATATAATAATACAAAAATTATGGAAACATGCAATGATGCATTATGAACCAATTCAGATTAGTGTAGTATTTATAATAAGTATTACAGTAATTTTAATTTGAGAATTCCAAAGTTTCAAAAACAAAAGTAGACAACAAAAAAACATCAGTAAGGTTAATGTTATTGACCTTTTAACAAAAAAATGTAAATCAAGGACTCTCCCTTCCATTTCTTTTTTCGTTCCAAAGTATGCTTCATGACCAATTCATGAGTAAATGTGAGGATAAGTATCAGTACTTTTAACCTTTGACCTTATTTGTCAAATTTACAAAGAATAAAGTTCAGTTTCTGTTTCCTCCTCACCTCCGACCTGTGAAGTCACGCGATAAAAAGCTACATACCTTTTTTCCGGGAAGAGCGGTTGGTGGTATCAGCGGATTTTAAACCTCGGGGATCAAGGGGAGACTCACGACCAGTTAATGGGGTCCTTCTTCTGGGGCTGTAGTATAAACATATTTTATCCATATATTGTTTAGAGGTTATATTATTTGTCTTTTTGATTTATGTCATTAATAATTTGGGTAATTTTTTACTTACCGGGCCCACGGCCGATTTTATTGAAATTTTGTATACTGAGGTTTTTTGGGGCGCTGATCACGAATCTGAAGTCAAATTTTGTCGGGCACTTTTAGTTTTTATGTTATAACGCCCCACTCGGACCTAACCTCAAAATTGTACAAAATTTCCTAAAATTCCTCCTTTTTAAAACTGATTACAGCCAAAATTGGATTTTTGGAAATACACCCTTATTTTATAAGATTTTGATTTCATTATTTAAAAATATTTTTAATAAAAAATAGCACAACAAAAATATTTTTTTTCTTTTAAAAATGTCAACCAAATTGTCTAGTGATTTTAGACAGTTTTATTTGGTAGGCCGCACCCAAGAAACAATTGAATGGCTTCCTTTCTAAATTTAAATCGCGAAAAATAAAAATAATTAATTTTGAAGGCCATTCAATTTTTCCGGGTCGGCTACCAACATAAAAGAAATCACTGACATTTTGTTGACATTTTTAGGAGTAAAAATAATATTTTTTGTTGTTCTATTTTTATTAAAAAATTTTTTGGGTTAAATTAAATTTATCTTATAAAATAATAAATGATTTTAAAAATCTTCCATTTTCTTGAATCGGGGAGGAATTTTAGAAAAGTTTTCGTTTTGAAGGTGGTCCGGGGGCGTTAAACTCAATTCGTTTCAGCTCCTCAAAAAACCCCGTATACAAAATTTCAAAAAATCGGCCGGGGGTAATAAATTACCATAATTTGTCAATGTAATTAGAACGTCACGTTTTGCGAATTAAAGCCTATTTTTTCAAAAGGTATTTTTTATTACAATTTAATTCGCAAATAAAACATGGAAAAATACTTTAAACCTGATAAACTAGAAGCTGATCCATATTCCACAACTGCAGCAAAAGAATTTAAGCATTGGTATGAAACATTTAGAAATTTCTTAGAAAGCAGTTCACCTAAAGAAAAATCACTTGAAGACAAAGACAAGTACATGCTTTTAATTAATTTTGTCTCATCTAATGTCTATGATTATATAAGTGAAGTAAAATCATACGATTCTGCTGTAAAAATTCTAGAAAGTTTATATATTAAGCCAACAAATGAAATATACGCAAGATATATTTTGTTTACTCGAAAACAACAAGTTAACGAAACTATTGATCAGTATGTACAAGAGCTTAAACTTTTGTCTAAAAATTGTAATTTCAAAGCTGTATCTGCTCAACAAAACAAAGAAGATTTTATCCATGATGCTTTTATAAACGGCATTATACAGTCTAACATCCGTCAAAGATTACTGGAATTTACTACTTTATCTTTAGATAAAGTAGTCTCTAAATCAAGATCATTAAAGAAAACAAGCCGATCGTATAACAATACAACATCAAGTTTGCTAACAGTGCTTCATGTTCTAAAACTCTACATTAGAAGAACAAATGTAGCTTCTGTTTTTCTAAGAATCAAAATTTTTCAAAAATGCTATTTTTGTGGAAATGCTGAACTACGTTCCATGTGTCCGCGAGAAATGCTATTTGTCAAAACTGTCAAAAAAGGAGTCACTGGGTGAAAATGTGAAAGAAATCTACAAATCTAAACCAAACAAAACCCACTTCTGCAACAACTTTTTAATGTTCATCTTAAAACACCCATTACTCTTTCAAAAGCAGTAGTAAACGTTTCTATCAATAACATGGATGCTAAAGCGCTTATAGATCTGGGAGTTCAGATACCTTAAATCACGAGTTTGCAATTAAACATAAATTAAAATTTTTTTTAACTAAAGGGAAAGTTTCGATGGCTTCTATGTCCTGTTGATCAGAAATTAAGGGCTATTGTTTAGTAAATCTTCAATTGAAATGAAAAATATAATCAAATAAAAGTTTTAGTTTTGTCAGATCTTTGGGCATTATTTTGGTCACGACATTATGAAACAACATAAATCCATTGAAATATCGTTTGGAGGATCCCAATCACCACTTTCAATCTGTTTAGCTAAAGCTAAAGTTGAACCACCATACTTATTTTCAAATCTTAGTGAAAATGTTCACCCAATCGCAACAAAATCTCGAAGGCATTCGGATGAAGATGAGCAATTTATTAAAGAAGAAGTCCAAAATCTATTAAAAGAAGGGATTATTAAAGAAAGTATTTCACCATGGAGAGCCCAAGTAATAGTAACTAAAAGTGACAATCATAAACGTCGTATGGTCGTTAATTATTCTCAGACTAAAGAAGCAGAAGATCATAATTCCAATTTAAATAACAAAAATTCGAGTTTATCCGAGAACCTAAATCAATCTGTTAGTAAAGATGTATATAAAAATGATATGTCAACAGGTGATACTGATATTCTGAGAAGATCAACCAGATTGAAAAGCAAACCACATTATTTACAAGACTATACAGAAAAATAGCCCCTGGGTGAATGTAGTATAAACCTATTTTATCCATATATTGTTTAGAGGTTATATTATTTGTCTTTTTGATTTATGTCATTAATAATTTGTCAATGTAATTAGAACGTCACGTTTTCCGAATTAAAGCCTGTTTCTTTAAAAGGTATTTTTTATTACAGGGGCTAAGCGCTGTGAGAGCTTAAAGCCTAGATTCCTGTCGTTTTTACATTTTGTGTCGTGACGAGTTTGGCGATTTCGGACCCCCGGGGCCGTAAAGCACACGTAGCTTTACCTCCATGTTCACGCAAAGTTCTAGGGTTACTCGTGTCAACGCCTGGTCGACCGTCATTACCTCACAGCAAATGCATCGTCAAATTCAACGTCTTGACAGGGAAATCCAAATTTACCACTTAGAACGCCCATGACGCTTTTCGCCCCTATGGGCCGGCCCTGGGCTGGTCCTGGGCGAGATACAGAGCTTTTCCTTATGTCCAAAAAGTACTCAAGATTAAAAGCTTTTTTTAATGTCCAAAAAGGACTCTACTAAACCTGTGTAATCAATGATTTTGCTCTTACGAAAGCGAGAAAGAAGTTTATTTTTTAATACATCAATTCAATTTATGATAATAATTATTATAATTATTAGTATTTATAGTTTTGGTTAGTAGCCCAGTAAATAAGCCGGAAAATGTGGAAAAGTTGATAAAAAGTTCCGATTTGTTTTTTTTTTGTTTTTACATGTTCTGTTTTTTCCCACCCCCAAATAATCTCCACTAGTAAAACTGATGAAAACTTTTTAAAATTCAAAATTTCACTTCGGAAATCGCCTCTCGGGGGTTTTTGGGGTCGCTGATTACGAATCCGCGCTCAAAAATCGTATAAGGATGGTTGCACCCATCAAAACCACCCCTAGGAGATACAGAAATGAGGAAATTTTGAAAATTCCAAATTTTACCTCGAAAATCCTCTATCGGGGGTTTTCGGGGTTGCTAATTACAAATCTGCAGTCAAAAATTGTGAAATGTAGAAGTTACAAAAATGGGGAAATTTTGTTTGGGTTTTTTTGAAATAAAAGAAAACTTGAAAAACGATTTTATTACCCTCGTAATTTATTTTTTCAATAATTCAACTACTTTGAAACCAAAATTCGCGCGCATATTATATTGAATGTTTGTGGTAATTAGACTTTGGATTCGTAATCAGCGATCCCGAAAACCCCCGAAAGACGATTTCCGAGGTAATATTTTGAATGTTAAATTTTTCCATTTCTGTAACCCCCAGGGGTGGTTTTATTGGGGTGCAACTAATCTTAGTCGATTTTGTACCGCGGATTCGTAGTCAGCGTCCCCGAAATCCCTCGAAAGAGGATTTCCGAGGTAAAATTTTTATTTTTAAAAATTTCTCAATTTCTATAATTTCTAGGAGTGGTTTTAATAGGGTGCAACCACCCTGACTTGATTTTTGACCGCAGCGGTCCCAGAAACCCTCGAAAGACGATTTCCGATTTTGAATTTTTAAAATTTTTCATCAGTTTTACTATTGGAGATTATTTGGGGTGGGAAAACTACCCTAATTTTTTTATTTTTTATTGCAAGGCAGATGTTAGTGATGATGAATGTTCCTAAGGGTCTACAGAATAGGTACAAACAAAAATTTTTAAAATCGGAACTGTGTATCAACTTTTCCACATTGTACAGTATTTTCCGGCTTATTTACTGGGCTATAGTGTGGATGTTTTTTTGTTAAAAATAGTTTTTGATGTTTATTACAATCTTTTTATTATTATAAATTACTTTTATTATATTTTTTAATGTATTTTATGGTGCAAATAAAATTATTGACAAGTTCTGTGTATTGTAACTAAAGATAAAATGTAGGTTAACGGCAACTTTATTTTACAAAATAATTTTATTTATAACTGCAATGAAACTATTAATAGCTATTTATGTATCAAGGGCGTTACTGGGACTATAATGTCCTGAAGGTCGAAATAAACCGAGGTGCCTCTGGCGAGGGTAGCGCATGATGGGCATGTATAGTCCAAGTAAAGCCGTGGTGCATACAATGCTTTATGTTTTACCCAAAAGAGTTTTTCAATGACTAATTACATTATTTATTCGCAATATAAAAAATAAGTTGCACCTGTACCTGTATATGTAAGTAGATAATGACTGGTGTTAAGTTTGACTTTGATGTTTCTGTCAGTTAGTCAGTTGGCATTTTTTATTTAACGATTTGCTCAAAATGGAAGAAATTCCACAAAATATAAGAGAAAAGGCCATAAAAGCGACCGAAAATCTTTTGCCAGTTAAATCAAGGCAACAGTATGATCGGGAGTATGGCATATTTGGTATTTGGAAAGATGCGAACGCAATTCTTCAAATAACCGAAAACGTTTTAATGGCATATTTCCAGGAATTGGTAAGTTATTGATTTTATTTTAATACATATGTTTAACAAACTTTATTATTTTTAGTCTGAAAAATACAGTCCGAACTCTCTCTGGACCAAGTATTCCACCCTAAGGTCTACGTTGATGGTCTATGAAAATATAGACATTTCGCAATACCATCGTCTCATATCTTTTTAAAAGTTAAGTCGAAAGGATACGTCCCGAAGAAGTCTAAAGTTTTGGAAGGAGAACAAATATTAAAATTTATTAAGAAGGCTCCTGATGATATCTACTTGGTACACAAAGTCATATTGGTAATGGGTGTTTTGGAGGTTTAAGACGAGATGAGTTGGTCAAAATGACCATTGATGGCATTGAAGATAGAGGAACAGTCTTGGTTATAAAGGTACCAGAAACTAAAACTTCAACTTCAAAAAGTTTTACTATCATTGAAGAAGATTTAGGCGCTTTAAACTTAATCAAAAAGTACACAACATTAAGACCAGCTGGAATAAAGGAGCGAAGATTCTTTCTTACCTATAGAAAGGGTCGATGTACAGTACAACCCATTGGAAAAAATACCATAGGAAGCGTCCCAACATTGATCGCAAAATTTTTAAAACTGGATAATGCAGAAGCTTACACCGGCCACTGTTTGCGTCGCACATCGTCAACTTTACTTGTTGAGGCAGGTGCTTCGTTTGAAACGCTAAAACAACATGGGAAATGGAAAAGCTCTTCAGTAGCTGAAGGATATATAGAAGAAAGTATTTCATCCAAAAACAAAGTAGCCAAAATGATTGCCAGTTCAGTTAATTCCGAGGTTATCTCCGTATCGACTATTGAAAATTCTTTAATGGACTGTTCTTCTATACAAAATAGCGTTAGTGCTACCACCGCTGCTACCATCACAAAAACACCGACCATTCTATAGTGGGATCAGCTACATTTTCCGGGACATTTCAAAATTGTAATTTTATTTTGGAAATAAAGTTTAATTTTTAGTATTGTTTAAAGAAAAAAATATTTTTTGCATAAACTTGATCTTTATTGTGAGAGAAATAAAATTGGATAAGCAATAAAATTTCCATATTAGCGCATTAGGGCATTATAAGCGGGCATTATCATAATGCCCGCTTATAATGCCCTAGGTGTGATAGCAGGTATTATTGCTATCATAACATATTCCGTTTCTAAAGTATTATAGATCAATAATAGATAGGTAAAACATAAAAAATCATATTTAAGAATTCCAATGCCTAGGCCCTAGGGCGCTAATTGGTTTATAGCCCAGGGCGTAGTTTCTTTTGCTTCCTGGCACGTTGAAAAATATATTGTTTTTGAAGTTGATATTGCTTTTACGTAAACAAAAGTTTTTAAAAATCGTCTACAGCCGATAACCTCTCTTAGACCGGCAAAAATCTGAAAGGAAAAGCCTAATTGTTATTGATTGGCTATACGGGATTAGCTTTTGTTATTCTCACTTTTTAAACCGCCCTTAATTACACACATTGATTTTTAGATTACAATAATCTAAATCCCATTTATCTGCACACAATGCTTATGAATACTAAATGATTGTTCTAGCATACAGATCAATCTCCCTATTTATTGTTTGCAATCTAAACAGTTTAAGTCAGTACTAAAAAATATTTATTTTTAAATACTTATTAGGGTTTGTTGTTGTGTTTTACCATGATTAGAACGATGGATGTATTTCTGCTTTGTGTTGTTCTAGTAACTGTTTTCGATTTTACTTTTGGAAGCCCTACAGGAGAGTTAACTGCGGGTAATTTGAAGAGCATTCTGGTAAAAATTCCCGAAAAAGGTAAGATGTTCTGTTTTTTTATTTAAATGTTTTGCACCCTTTTTATTATCGCAAATAAACTGGTGGTAAGTCATACGTTTTTAAACTCTATCTTAATTTATTTAAACAAAACAGACGTTTCAACGGGTAAGTGTGTTTAGTCATCTTCAGGTGAATACTAAATATTACGTTGTTCAACAGGTTTCCTCGTTCGATAAAAGAGTGTGCTACTAGATTGATCATTTTCAACGGTTGTACAGGTTTATTCATTTTAAAGTAAACAGGACTTTATTTTTGAACTTTTTTGAACCTTTTAAAAAACGAATATAGCCATTTCGTGTATTTTTTTTCCGTAGAATTCAATAATCTAATTAGAAAAAGATTTGAAACAAAATCAAAAAGAGTTACAGCAAGAGTGAGCGTATTTTATGAATCCTCCGTATATTTTTATATCAATAGATAGAGATTTTTGCTGAGATTGTATATAGGTTTGAGTTTATTTCCTGCAGTTTTGATGCAATTGTCTAAAAACTGCATCAAACTAAAAGGATGGTTTTACCTGAAAAAACCTGGCTGCCACAGGTCACAGGTGCTTATTTGTCAAAGTCAACAATTTTAAAAATACGTTTATTACTTTTTGGAGTAGTTTTATAATGAGGTTTTCATCAGAAGAACGGCTTCAAATTATAACTTTCTATTATAAATGCGCAAAAAACGACAGGGAAACACGAAGATATGTTGCAAATTTCCACCGAAATATATCAGTAAAAACGATTTTAAAACTGAAGGTCTTATTCGAAAAACAAAATCGTTACATAGTAAAAAAGGGCTACAATGAAAAAGAAACCGGGATCCAGTATTCTAAATTATTTTACTTTGTATCCCATGAAGTCAATTATTGACGGTTAGAATCTTGAGGTATGACCCTGTAAGAAAGACGAGTAACCTATGCGACTGGTTCAGAGATAAACTGAAATATTTTAAATATCTTCCATATCAGTTCTTCCAGTGCAGCATTTAACACGTGAACAAAAGGAACTTCGCTTTCAATTGTTCCAATAATCATGAACAAGAAACGATCCACCCTGTTTCAAACGATTCTTTCAGACGATGAAACTGATTTTCACACAACCAGAAATAACAACGCACATGCACAGCTGGGCAAGACAAAATCTCAGGAAATTTCAAGAAATTAAATACCAAGGGAGGCCTTCTCTTCATGTCTGATGTGGTGTGCTTAACAATAGAATTGTCGGGCCAATATTCCATGAGGGATCCTTAACTGGAGAAAGATATCTCAACAAGACGGAGGCGCCCCATGCTGTCGTCAAGTTGTGCAGTATCTCAATCGCCGATACAATCAGTGGATTGGACGTTATCACTATTAGAAACCACCTAATATTAGATATTACAATTTTGGACACTTTCTATGGGGTCACTTGAAATGTCGTTTACAAAATGGAAACACAAACACGGAAGAAATCAGAGAAAAAAATTGTAAATGAAATTAATCGTCTTAACCAAGAACCCCAAGTATATTAGTAATATTATAATTTTTTGTCATAAGTGTTCTTATTTCCACCAGATTTTACCTCATATTGTATTTTAATTTTTTCCATTTATTGTAATTTTGCTGCTTGGTTTAGAAATAGATATATCATATCATTTTTAGCATAAATATAATATAATTTAAAGCCGTTCTTCTGATGAAAACCTCATTATAAAACTACTCCAAAAAGTAATAAACGTATTTTTAAAATTCTTGAGTTTGACAAATAAGCACCAGTGACCTGTGACAGCCAGATTTTTTCATGTGAAACTATCCTTATAGTATCATGCAGTTTTTAGACAATTGCAGCAGAACCGCAGGAAATAAACCCAGCAACCCCCATATCACCGAATTCCTCGTGTAAATCTCTATCTATTGATATAAAAATATACGGGGTATTCCATTTAAAAAATACGTCACTCGTGCTGTAACTCTTTTGTCTTTTGTTTCAAATGTTTTTTGATTAGACTATTGAATTCTACGGAAAAAAATACACGAAATAACGTTTTTTAACCTATTTCGTATTTCTACAAAATATTTAATTGTCTGCTTTGAAAACGGATACTAATATGCAGAGAAGTTCAAATTAATACCATTCTTGTTACCAAAAATGTGTCCAAAAAAAGAGCATTATACAGATTTCTTGAATTATGTTTTATTTTTAGATCGTTATGCATTTATGCTGAAGAATATAAGGCTTGGATATAGAATAAAAGAACTTAAGGAGACCATTGTAAGTTTTTCTTGCTAGTTATGAAGTCATGGGCGGATCCAGAATCTTTTAAATTGACCTTAAAAAAAATATTTGCTAAAAAAAAATCATTTGTGAGTGTTTTTTCACCCGTCCCCCCAGAGAAAATCTAAGTTTCAAAGGCGAATCCTCTATTTTTTTTTTTTGTAAATTTGATTAAAAATCTTAACCGAAGTGTCCCATGTCTCTTTATATCTCTCTTTATAGATAATACATTTTAAAAATCCTGGATCCTCACTTGTAAGTACTTGCAAATTATCATTTAAAGAAAGAAATTTATAAGTATGTAATAATTCACTTTACAGTAATCGTAAAGGATTTTGCAGGACCAACAACAATAATGGGCGCGTTTATGAAAAGTGGGATAAGTCAAAAAATATGTTTATGTAAATTAAACAATAAATAAAATATTTGGTAAAATTTTACTTTACGGACACCACGCCCATTTTCATGAATTTTTGCATACAGGGTTTTTTTGGGGCGCTGATCACGAATCTAAAATCAGTTTTTTCCGGCAACCTCTGGTTTTTGAGTTATGATGCCTCCAATTGAACTAACCTCAAAATTCTCCCTTCTTGAAACTGATTACCAACAAATGGGAACATACACTGATTAGGCACTTATATATTAAACAAATACACTTAAATTTACAATAATTTATTGTCTATTTTAAGTAAAAATTATCTCAAATGAATCCACTTTTCTGTATGTTGTAAGAAGATTTATGATGTACATACTTATATAACTGGTTGCCTGATTCATAACTAGGTTGTCAAAATATAAAAAACTGAATTTATTTGAGGTGTTTTTTACTAAAAATATGCAATAAACTTTGGTAAATTTTAGTGTATTCGTTTAATAAATAAGTACCCAATCAGTGTTTGTTCCATTTTGATGGTAATCAGTTTCAAGAAGGAGGAATTTATAAAAAATGTCCATTTTGAGGTTAGTGCACTTTGAGGCCTCATAACTCAAAAACCAGAGGTTGCCGGAAAAAAACTGATTTTAGATCGTGATCAGCGCCTGTATGCAAAAATTCATGAAAATCGGCGTGGTGTCCGTAAAGTAAAATTTTACCAAATATTTTAAACTTTTCTTTAAAAATTTTATTTATTGTTTAATTCTTATATTATATTATTTTACTCAGACAGACATTAAAAGTGAATAAAGGTTTTTACTTGACACCCTGTATGTATATATTGCTGTAAAGGATAGTATAAAATAAGATTTTTTATAGCTGATAACAGCAAAATATCAACAAATTTGTAAAAAAGTACAAAAAGTTTTACCAGATTCACTTACTTGATTTTTCCGGTTACCGACATTATTGTCACTGTTTTGGATAGTTTCTTTTTAATTTTGTATAATGTTTAAACTATAATTAATATTTATTTCCATTTGGTGCATATTTGACACTTCGATAGCAAAACAGCAAAACTAATAAATTTAAGTTATTGCCTTGACGCATTAGTTTTTGCACAGCCTACTTGAAAAAATAGACACTGCAGTGTCAAATGAGTTAAACATTAAAAGGAGTAAGACAAGACGTACGTTTAGTATCCCAGAAAACGAACCATTTTGCCGAGAATTTTTTTTTAATGCATAGAACGACTTGAAATTTTGATAGTAGGTAGGGAATAGTCCAAGGATCCAATCTAAATACATCATGCCGAAGGGCGCTTTTACCTCGGGGGTGGTTGCCAAACCATCTCCGGGGTTGGAAATTTTTTGGTAATTGGATCACAGGAATCGATAGAAAAATGATTTCTAAAAAAAAATGTTTTATGCATTTTTTTGTAAAATGCATACTTTTCGAGTTATTCGCGATCGAAAGTCGTAGTTTTTCGTCGATAAAATCAACGTTTTAATCGGTTTTTTGCAAATAACTCGATAAGTATGCATTTTATCAAAAAACTGTCAATAATAAAATTGTTATTTAAAAACAAAACAATAAAAGAGTTTTTTGTAACTGCTGTGGAACCATAGGCGTGCGCACAGTGGGTGCCGTGGGTGCCGTGGCACCCCCACTAGTCTAAAAAAATTTACTGTATTTAAAATATGAAAATTATTATTTGATAAGGTTTGATTTAAAAATTACAATCCTTGGATTTAAATGTATGAAATGTATCGTATCCAGTTTTATTCACTTCTTTATTCTTATTATTATTATTTACAATGATCCGACATGACGACGTATCCTATGGCTCCGACCCCATAGGGCGTCATGCGGAAGGTCATCCGTATCGAAGACCACTCCTCGCGTCCGCTCGGTCAGTGATCTTCGGCCAAATTCATTTGCCTCAGTAAACGAAGGGACCCCAGAACAACAGATTTCTGCATTTTCATCAACCAGTTGTTCGGTGAATGACATGCGGGAATACCTCACTCCCCCAATACATTTTCCTTTATGCCTCCCAAAACGCGGACAATCAGGACAACCAATCGCAGTTATACCTGATAGAGCCTCCGGTTCGCCAGAAGATCCTGATATTTGGTCGTTTATCCCGTTCCTTTACATCGATATTAGTTTCCGCTGGGGCGGAGAACTCAATCACATACATGTAATGATTCCTTTAATCAAGGAGAACGATATCAGGTTTCTTTGCGCGAACTTGATGCGTAGTTGGAAATGCATAATTCCAATATATGCGACAGTTGTCATTCTCCACTACTGCCTCGATATCGCCGGGACAAATGACAAAATTGCTGTTTCATCGATGCCTTAATGTCTGAGGTGATAATAAAGTACCCGAAGCGCATCGTTATGTCGGTGGATGTAACCACTAACAGCATGCACTGGACAAGCTGACAATAAGTGCATAAGTGTTTCGGGTTGCTGTCGACAGGCTCGACAAGCAGTATCAGGAATGTTAGAAAACTGACTTCGGTATACCAATGTGTTTATCACCCCATCTTGGCATGCTAGTAGAAAACCCTTGGTCTCAAAATTGAGCTCAGCAGATTTTAAAAATCCAAACGTAAGGTTTCGAGATAGATTGAGTCTTTTTATGTTTCGGTAAAATACTCCGTGTCGCGGCTTATTAATGTGATCTTCTAGGAGCATCTGCTGTTCTGCTCTTTTAACTGCAGTTCTTACGGCTTTAGACTCAAGTCTTGTAAGTGATTGGTCGTCGTTTGGATCTATTGCACATCTGAGACCAAATTTCTCCGCTGCCTTGAATAGAAACGCTCCAACATTAGCTATTTCGTGTGTTCTTACTAGCTGCATCAGTGGATCAGAACTATTGGCAACTTGACAAGCAAGACTTAAAACCAGCCGATCGTGCCTACACTCCAAGCTTAAAAGGTCACGACCTCCCTGGTGGCGTGGGAGGTATATACGGGATGTTGATGAGCGCGGATGGATGCTACAGTAAAGATGCATCATTTTTCGTGTGCTGACGTCCAGCTTGCGCAGTTCCTCTCGCGTCCACTTATTATTATTATCTCAGCACCCACACCAGCTTTACACTGCGCACGCCTATGTGTGGAACCAATACAAATCAAGTTGTGGTTTGTTAAAGGTTAGCTGTTATTCATCAAACAAAAAATTTCAGAGTTTTAAAGGCAAATAACGCAAAATCTACCTGTTTTTCGAGAAAAACTAATAATAACTTTTTTGAAGCATTTGCAATGACCCTTTTTTTTTTTTTAAAAAGTATGTATCATAAAAGTTGAGAGAGTTATAATTAAAATAGGGTTAGACCAAAATTTTTTAAGTGCAAAAATCTTCGAAAACAACGCCCTAATTACCACCCTTATTAAACTGAATCATAGCCCTTTATTAATTCTCTTTATCTATGTATCATAAATACATTCTAAAATTTTAACCGATTTAAATTGCTTAACTTTGAAAACATTGAAGCTGCAAGTGAAAATCAAATTTCAAAATTTGAGAACTGAACTTGAAATTTGAACTACCTTGTTTTAGCCCTTTAAACTCACCCCTTTAAAAAAGTAAGAAATTTAAAGAGTTTTAATATATAGCACCTTATAGCTCTTGAAAAAACCAACAAATGGGTTTTAAAGAACTTTTTATCACAAAAACTAAAGGAGTTATGCTTAAAAAACCATTTTTTGAGCGTTCTAAAAGCGATTCAATGCATAATATAGATTTTGAAAAGGAGGGTTAGTTAAGCTTAATCTCAAATTTTCACGCAAATCTATGCATTTTGGAAAAAATTGACATGTTTTGCACTTTTTTCAGCTTTGTTTTCTGGACTATAGTGAGTGTTTTGGCTGGTTGATTGAGCAGGCAAAGATTTGTTAGGAAAGAGTAAAGAACATATACTTAAGGATGTAAACGCATAATATATATATTATGCGTTTACATTATATAATAATGTTTTCTTAAGGCTAGAGTCATTATAAGAAACATAATCAATTTATTGTTTTACAGTATTTCTCAAGATGTTCTAGAAAACACTAAAATGTATAATTGTAAAAAAAAATTAAATTCAAAAATTATGAGCACTAAGATGTAAAACAATAAATTGATTATGTTTCTTATAATGACTCTAGCCTTAAGAAAACTCACTTTGAATCCTTGAAAAGGAAAAAGTAAATTTCCAAATCTCGGCGTTTAGTAAAAGAGTTTTAAATTAGCCCCAGACCGAATCCCCAAGAATTTGGAATCTTTATACAAATATATATATATATATATATATATATATATATATATATATATATATATATATATATATATATATATATATATATATATATGTATATATATATATATATATATATATATATATATATATATATATATATATATATATATATATATATATATATATATATATATATATATATATATATATTATATGATATATATATATATATATATATATATATATATATATATATATATATATATATATTATATATATATATATATATATATATATATATATATATATATATATTATATATATATATATTTTTCGTTTACATCTTGTATATGTTCTTCTCTCAACAAATCTTTGCCTGCTCAATCAAACAGCCAAAACAGTCACTATAGTCCAGAAAACAAAGCTGAAAAAAGTGCAAAACCTGTCAATTTTTTTTTAAAATGCATAGATTTGCATGAAAGTTAAATATATTATATTTACTGATTGTTTCTATTTTTTGGTGTTAGTAAGTGTAATATAGACTTATTATTTTTTTAGTCAAATAAAGAAGAAGCAAACCTGGCAGTACAAATTTTTAACTACATATTAAAGAACCAAGATGCCATAAGGGATCAGAAAATAAATTTAAACATACCTACCCTCATGGACACAGTATGTTTTCCGCCACCCATTGGATGTCTGGACCCTGATGATCCTGGCTCCAGGCCACAATAAAGACATTTAAAGACTATTATACCTCAACACTTCAATGTTTTTAATAAATATGCCAAAAACCATGAATCACTGGTGTTAAACCCTTTCTTTCTTTGTACCCTTTGACAGCATCATTGCACAATAAGTCACTGAAAGTCACGTGACTTGTCAAAAAACTTAAAATTTTATATTATATATATATATATATATATATATATATATATATATATATATATATATATATATATATATATATATATATATATATATATATATATATATATATATATATATATATATATATATATATATATATATATATATATATTTATATTAAATATATATATATATATTATGATATATATATATAATATATATTATATATATTAATATATATATATATATATCATATATATATATATATATATATATATATATATATATATATATATATAATATATATATATATATATATATATATATATATATTCGTTTTTGTGTCCCAAATGTGAATGTATGGGGATCTTGGAAACCATGATGATAGAAAATCTTGGTTCACATCGGTTTATTTTGTAGAATATGACCAAATGATTTTCAATTTGCATATTTTTTACGTAAAATTCTGTCAAAGCAATTTTTAGAATATGACCAAAGTCAATTTTTATTTTCTACTTTCGGCTTTTAGAATCATCATCAACTTTATTTTCATATGGAGCCATATGGTTTTTACGTAGCCAAATAGTGCTATTTTCTGATTTCAAAATGTATAACATGTTATAATTTATGAGTTTATAACCTCATTTATTTTAAAAAACAAATATTTTCTCAGTTGGCCTTGAGTCCGGCGAATGTATTTTTTGTAAACAATAAAATATTAGTAATTAGCAAAATAGATAAGCTAAACAGATATTTTACAGAAATGGGTTTCGCGACCATAGCTATAACGTTAATACCGTGTTACAACAAAACTACACCTAACAAGTTAATTGAAACAAGTGAAAACAAAAACAATGAAAAGTGGACAAACTAATATGAAGATGTAAAATAACGACCTAAATTCAAAATGTTGTCCATATTTCTCAACATATTAACGATATTTTTTAAATAGTCCTAACTACCCTATGGTTAATGGTTAACTTGGGTGAGTGGAATTCTCTATCCAACATCCCTGGCTGAAGATGTTGGATTTTCTTTAAATTGTTGGTTAACTGTAGCATCTCGTTGTCGATTTTCTTCAACGTACTTCTTAGGTCGTGGTTTTTTAAAACTTCCGAATTTAAGCAAATTTGTAACCAGTTTTTGAAAGTATGTTAGTTTAGGATGCTGCCTTGTAGCAAAATTGTCGAAATACGTTTGCGCAGCTATATTAACATTTCTATTGCTTTGGAAATAAAGTTGCAAAATATCAAGTTTTTCTTTAAATAATTAATCATTTAACAAAGTTAAAAAAATTTTAATAACGTACCCGAGCTAACTTGATAATGACGCTAGATGACATTCGCCGGAATCAAGGCCAACTGAGAAAATATTTGTTTTTTGAAGTGGATGAGGTTATAAACTCCTAAACTATAACATGTTACACATTGTTGAAATAAGAATAAAAAGCACTATTTGGCTGCGACAAAATCCAATATGGCGCCCATATGAAAAAGTAAAGTTGATGATGATTCATCAACTTTACTTTTTCATATGGGCGCAATTACATTTTGTTGTAACACGGTATTAACGTTATAGCTATGTTCCCATTTTTGTAAAATATCTCTTCAGCTTATCTATTTTGCCAAACAATAAAATATTAGTATTATATTGTTTACAAAAAAAAATGACGTTCGCCGGAATCAAGGCCAACTGAGAAAATATTTGTTTTTTGAAATAAATGAGGTTATAAACTCATAAATTATAACATGTTATACATTGTTAAAATCAGAATAAAAAGCACTATTTGGCTACGTAAAAATCCAATATGGCGTCCATATGAAAAAATAAAGTTGATGATGATTCTAAAAAGCCGAAACGTAGAAAATAAAAATTGACTACTTGGTCATATTCTACAAAAAAAGTTGCTTTGAAGAAGTTTTTACAGATTTGAAAAATTTTCACTTATAAAAAAAATATGGCCGATTTTCGAAAATGCATGTTTCAGGTTTTTTCAAAATTTCTCAAAAACCTGAATAGATAGAACCATGTAGTAAACGGGATAAACTTACTAACATAATTGTCCAAAACTTTCCCCATTTAACCGATTTTCTATCTATCGTGGTTTCCAAGATCCCCATACATTCCCCACCAATTTGGGACACACTGTATATATATACACTACGAATTCCATAAAAATTCGTAACTTAACTGGAAACTGCAAAATCACTTTTTCGAGCACTCACCTACCCAAATCATTCTTTTCATCAAGTAGGATCTCTAACAAGATGATTTCATGCGCGAACTAGAAAAAAATATGAACATTAATTTTTTTATCCACTAAATAAAAGTTTTTGGCAAAGGATATTTTTGCTGGTTTATCACGCCTTAGCTAATTACGCTGAACATAAAGATTCCGAAGATATTTTACAGGCAATATTGGTACCAATACACCCAATAGTTTTGTAAAGATCTCCAGAATACAGCTTGCTTTGCTTTGCTTTCACTTTTTTTGGTCTCCGTCGGTGGACGTTCAACCAGCTCTCCCCTTTCCAGACACACGTTGTTATCAACGTGGCTTTCCCAGGCTTTGTACGTGGAACTTCTGGATAGTCGGGCTCTGTAGCCCCCAAAAATTCCGAACTTTTCAAAAACTTAAATTCTCAAAATTCTCAAATGTTTTCTTATCGATGCAGGCACAAAAAACGGACATCCGACCAGATGACTGCTACTGGTATCGCGCATAACCGTTTTCTGTCAGTACTGCCTCTTCCTGCTGAGCGCGCAACCATCCTCCGCCATTAGGAAAATCCCTCGTGCGTGGGGCTCCCAGAAAGAAACAGATATAGGAATCATCGCTCACAGCGCTTGGCCCCAGAAGAAGGACTCCATCTTTTGGCTTGAGTTTCTTCTTGATCCCCGATGGTAAAAGCCGTTGATACAGCTCCTTCAGCCGCCTTCCCGGAAAAAACTATGTAGTTTTTTTATCGCGAGCACTTCACTGATCGGAGGTCAAATAGAAACTGAGAATACAGCTTGACCGTTTAACTAGGTCAGATCGGGTTGTTTCAAATGGTTTAAGTGGTTATTCGTCCGGCCAAAGCGTCGTTTTACTGCCATTTACGCAACGTAACGCGAATTTCGAGTGAAATCGACCTCTTTAGGTGAGGCACACCTACTATAGGTGTATCAATGGCTTCCTTATGGTCCCTACTATGCAACCCCACTATTTACCAAGTCCAGCGAAGCGTTTTTAAAAAGCTATAGGCGGTTATTTAGCTTAAAAATAGTCGTTTTTCACGATTTGGTCCAAATTTCGAGTGAAATCGACCACTGCAGGTGAGGCACACCTACTATATCGGTACCAATGGCTTCCTTATAGTTTTTACTATGCATCTCGACTTTTTACTTAGCCCAGCGAAGCGCGTTCAAAAAGCTATAAGCGATAATATCGTTTTTCGTGTTTTTTTCACAATTTGGTCCAAATTTCGGGTAAAATCGACCTCTGTAGGTGAGGCACAACTACTATATTGGTACCAATTGCTTCCTTTTAACTCCTTATATACACTCCGACTTTGTACCAAGCCCAGCAAAATGCTTTCAAAAAGCTGTAAGCGGTTATTTAGCCCGAAAATAGCCGTTTTTCGTTTTTCTTATTCATAATTTGGTCCGAATTTCTATTGAAATCGACCTCTGTAGGGAAGGCGCACCTATGATATTGATGCCAATGGCTTCCTTATGGTCCTTAACATGCCCCTCGACCCTTTAGTAATCCTAGCGAAGCGCTATAGGAAATCCAAACTTTTTACGATTAATTCTTTGGAGCGATAAGACTAATTTAAGTAATAGAGGCATGTTTTACCAAAGAAACCAATTAACAGGCGAACGATATCTGAATTTATTAAGAAATGTGTTGATAATGTCAATATAGCCATTATTAGCATAATGAATTTTATTAATGTTACATAGTTATGTGTTGTTATTAAAAAAAAAAAACTGAAACTTTGATGTTTATTATTTACCCAAGTAATTACAAGATTTGACAAATGATATCCCAATATGGCAGACTTTATTATTTAAATTATGTTTCTGTCATAGCGTACTACGATAATTTGTACAAAGAATGCGATTACAAAAATTCCATGGCTGCCCGCGTCCAGTTGTGGAAAAATATATTTAAATTAAAATAACTCTGCTGTTACTTATTTTAGAGAAAAAATGTAAATAACTAATTTTATAGAAAATACATTCTCCATTGAATGAACGTAACAAATACAGGGTGTTGCATTTAAAAAAGTACCTATAGTTTTGTAAATAACTCGTAAATCTGATGTTTATTTGTTTTTTTATTGTCGTTATTGTAATCAGCGTAAAAATGTACACAAATTTGCTAATTTAACCTAACTTGTATCTTTTATAATAAAAAAGTTAGCAATAGTGCCGACTTAATTTTGAACACGGTCGGTGTATAATATAAAAATATTTGGGCACAGTATTTCAAAAATAAAGCACTTAAAAACGCTTTTTTATTATTCAAGGATTAACACAATTAAGAATCAATTGCGATACACCCTGTAAAACTAAATTAATCGCCGGTAAAAATGTGATCCCGTAATCCTTCATCGTGGGTATTAAAAAATCAATCAATCAACCTGTTTTGACGGATATTTTAGTCAGCAAATTTTTAGTTTGCAAAGTTTTTGTTGGAATTTGTTCAACCATTTGACGCATTAGATTATATATCGAGTTTCCTGAATGTTCTTTTTGAGTAGGGACAAAAAAGTACGATAACCGACCGACGAGGAAGTTAAGAAATATTTTAGCGGAGCCTTTTTACATCGAACTACACTTAAGTCATTATATAGCGTAAAAATGCGTGTAAAATCATT
>JAHBCN010014359.1:0-22782 GCA_019359885.1 Listronotus oregonensis
AAAAAACGGTCCAAATTACCTGTAATGTGTGGGCAAAACAGTTCGACGATTCAACACGCCGTTCTGTATCGCCGCGATACGAATGGTTGAAAATAACCGTAGTCTGTGGGGGCCTTTAAACAGGTGTCTCCAACAGTGTCTCTGAGATACAGTGCGACCTCTCGGAGTATCTAGCCTTACTGCGGTTATGCGGGACTCTGCAGTGGTGGACTATTACTTCCCTAGTTCCAAACAGAAAGCGGACAGAAAGAAACGCTTTCATAGGAAAAAAGTGACAAAGGTGCGCCGACCGAAACGGGTGAATCCGCGCCTGTTTCACGGGGAAGCGCTAATCCATTCCGAACAAGCAGGTGCCTAGGAAGGGATCCCGAATCCAAACCAAAAAAAAAAAGAAAAACAACAAATTTTAAACACAATCAAAACTAAGTTTAACGAAAAATAACGGGATAAAGCGCGTACGCAGGCCAGCTAATACTGAGAAAAGAGTTTTCTTTAATTAGGTAGTTTTATCAGTTGTTTACTGATAATGACTAAGTGATTTATGGCTTATTTACCTTTAAATTTTTAAGGATAGGATAAATTCTGAACGACCCTGTATATAAAATCAGTTATGATAACCAACCGTTTTTAATATTCCTTTTAGAGTGAAAATATTGCTGCAAGTATTTTTGAAAGTGACTGGCATACCTATCCATTGCCATTGCAGAAAATGATGCAAATGGTTTGTTTAAGGGCGCAAAAACCATTAGTTCTGACAATTGGATCAATCGCAGACGTAAACGTGACTTCTTTGTTTCCAGTAAGTAAAGGACGGTGGCGCTTTCTCTTTAGAGCAGCATACGGGTGCTATCCTTCTATTACATATGATGATAGCTTTATTTAGGCGCAAGATGGTGCGCCAGGCCAAGTTTCGGCCTACCCCCAGGGTTAGCAACGGTACTATAATTATAGTAGACATACTATAATTATACTCCTATTTATACCATCTACTATCATGCCTGGGTAATTGTCTCGAAAGTTGCCTCCTCTCCGATTTTGACCAAATTTGGTATACGGGGTTTTTTTGGGGCGCTGATTACGAATCTGAAAAAATATTTTTTCGGCAACGTTTCGTTTTCGAGATATTCATCATCAAAGCTGAAAATCAAACTAACCTTATTTACACTATTCCTCCTTCTTTTTGCACAGAATTCTTGATTTTTACACTAAATTGGCACATAATATTTTAAAAACACCTTTTAAAAACTTGTTTTTATATCTATTTTACACCTTCTTTCCATTTAATTGCAAACCTCCACTTTCACGTCGGATCTGGCTGCAACCATGTATACATAGAGAATCATGGCCGCCCCGCTTAAAAGTGAAGCTTCGCAATTTAATGGAAAAAAAGGTGTAAAATAAATAAAAATATAAGGTTTTAAAGGGTGTTTATAAAATATTGTGTGCCCTTATATAAAAATCAAGAATTTGTCAAAAAGAAGGGGAATATAGTGAAAATAAGGTTAGTTTGATTTTGATGATGAATATCTCAAAAACAAACGTTGCCGAAAAAATTTTTCAATTTTCAACTAAAACCCCATACAAATTTTCAAAATCGGGAACTTTGGACATTGATATGTACATAATCCTTAAATCTAATATAATTTTTATAAACCATAAGACCAAAAAAGGAACAAATTTTTCGTAATCAATTGATACTATACAGTACAGAGTAGAGTGCATTTCAATATAGCGCCCCCAGTGTACAACACATCAATAGGCGTTTTTCATTATTTTTTTTTATTAGCTTATTGCAAGGCCACATGAAAATAAGGGCCAAAAATATTTTTTCCCGATTTTTTTGGCCTCCGGAAACGCCTTAAAAATCAATTTTAAGTTTGAATTTTGTAGGCCCGTGACGTCACGGTCCTAAATTTTCTATTGGTGGAATTTCTGCTTTGTTGTCAGCTTTTTGTTATTCGATACGCCTGTCATCAAATATCGATATGCGCAACATCTACAAAGTTGGCGTTTCCTGTCAATTGTCATATTGTCAATGTCAACTTGTATAACCTGTAACCTCTAATATTTATTTATAATTTCTAATTTGTAAATAGAAATAGTGTGTGTTCTTTCCAAATATTTCAATTTATTACTATAGTTATTATTATCGCCAAACTTTCCTTGATATGAACCCTTTTTACGAGTAAATTTCCGTTATTTTATTCAAAATGAAAAAGTGTATTGTTATTATTTGCGAAACCAGAAGCCGGCCAAGTTTAGGATCTTCAAAAATATGCTTTTCTCTTCCAAAACAAGACGATGGGAGAAAAGCCTGGTGTGCTGCTGTAGGTATTGAGAAAACCATTTTGATGTAAGTTTTTATGTTTTATTCCAATTGAAACTATTTAGGTAGTCTGGCTGTGTTTTAGTGTAAAGTCTAAATAGCATTTCGCATTTTAGCATTTCGTTAAAATCGATACGATTGTCGATATCGATAGTTCCTAAACAGACTTGGCATCCATGTTGAATTTGATTGGTTAGGGGAGTGGCGGGCTATTTAAATTACAATGATAATTAAACCTTAAATAGAAAAGTAAGGGGTTTGTATTTTTCCGTGTTATTTAGCAGGTTTTGCTTAATTGTGTTTCTACTTTTAATTTTTACACACAACATTATCAATATCAATTGAGTGAAAATACCCTATTACTTTCATTGACGCGTGTAAACATCTGCAAACTACTGAAGACTGTACTGATTTGTTTTATTAAACGTAGCCTTAACAATCTTAATATTAACACATTAACAGCCGAGTGATGATCGCGTTGTTAAATTTAGCAATGGACTTAGCAATTGTTAAAAGTTAACAACGGTTTAGAATGTTTAACAAAACGTCATTGTCAGTGTTATTCAATGATTTTAGTAGGCAACGTGTCAATATCTGACATTTTGTTAAACATTCTAAACCTTTGTTAACTTTTAACAATTGCTAAGTCCATTGCTAAATTTAACAAAGCGATTATCACTCGGCCGTATGTCTCTTCTACCTCCGTCTCCGGTTCCGATAAAATAAC
Source organism: Listronotus oregonensis (assembly GCA_019359885.1). NCBI lineage: Eukaryota > Metazoa > Arthropoda > Insecta > Coleoptera > Curculionidae > Listronotus > Listronotus oregonensis. The sequence goes on from JAHBCN010014359.1 coordinate 3,054, forward strand.
CTTCGTAACATCCCTACTACTGGACTATAACTACCTACTTAATAAAAAAAAGCCAAAAATAATTAATTATTTTTTTATTTTAAACACTGGGAAAATTCGGATATGTATATTCCAAGGCAGAAGATATATGGGCCTTGTTTATTACGCATAAAAAATACTGAAAAAATTAACTAAAAAATTTTAAAATTGAGAATTTTTATGATATTTGTATGTAACAGCTGATTATTGAATTCTTTTCGAAAACCGCCAGAAATACATTTATGTATATATCACCAATTTAATTTTTCTAAAAACAATACTTTGGGACTTAGTTCTTTAACTTAAAAACACATGTAATAATAAAAAAGCAAAAAATCTAGGATTTTTTTGCTTTCTTGTTAATATTAAATTATGTAATACATGTGTTCGCCTAAAATGCATTTACAATAATATTATTTCTGGGTGAGCAGACAACCATCTTGAGACACAGGAATTAAGCAGAATTTAAAATTTAAGAGAAAGATTATTTGAAATAAATACGCAAAATACATTACAAATTTTATTTTTAGATATTTAAAGCATTATATTCGTATTTATGTATTATGAGAAAATGAATGTACACAAGAAAAAATATCCACATTTAAGAAACAATGACGACAAGAGTTATGAATACTACTATATTCACCTAATTTATATTTCAATGTAGCATGTTTTGGATTTAAGAAATTAGTGAATTACAGCACAAAATGTAGCAAATAAACCACTATCGCATTAATAGACTTTTATTTAAAATTAATAAAAAAACAGATTTTCGTCTAAACGATGTCAAAGTCATGAACTATAATATAAAACCTTAACAATTGGAAACTTTTGTCTTAATCGCTTATGCTAGATTCATTTGCTAATAAAATAAACTAAGTTTTAAATGTTTTAGTCTACAAATAAAAAAATATAATAATTTTTCAATAATTTTTCTTCCAGTTAAAAATTTAAAAAACAATTGGCATCAGAGCTACCAAGAGCCTTTGTGCGTAAAGTCAGTTGTACATTGTGCTCACCGGTCCGGCCGCGATATTTTTGTTTTTAAATCGGGAAAAAATGCCGATATCTTTTAAATGCAAGACAAACGTAGTGCAAGTGTACCAAAGAGTTACGAAAACGGAATGTGTGCGACCGAAAAATCTTATTCTTTAAAGAAAATAAAAAAAGTGCTGTTTTAAAGCATATTAATTTGTGTTCTTAAAATGGATATTAAGCCTATTCTTGTGGTAAGTACAATTATATTTTAATTACAAATTAGAACCAAACAATAATTAATTGTTTTTTACTTATATTTAATTGCAAATTAAATATCAAAATAAATTGCAAGAAGTAATTTTTATTATAAAAAAGTGTAAATATGCAAAACCTCGCAAAAAACGTTCGACTTGCTGTAATAAAATGGGCGCGATGTTGCCAGACTTTGTAATTAAAATCAAAAATTTCTCATATGCATTAAATTAATGAATGTAAATGTATTTTTAATGGCATTGAAAAAAATAAGACGCTGTAATTTTATGCCGTATCTTTTTTTGTCTCAATTTATCGCTTTCTTAAGCATTCTTTCAGATTCTACGGAAAAAAATACATTAGATGGCTGATTCGCATTTTTTTAAATATAAAGAAAGTCACAAATATCGCACTGTTCAGTTCTCATTGAATGGCTCAGTATACCTAGCCTTTTTACAATCTTTTAGGGTAATTACCTAAATTATTCTATAACGCGTTTTACCAAATTTTAAATCATGCTTTTTACTAGTGTACATAATCCTAATAATTATTTAGTAGAAACCATGTGTAAAAATGTTGGTAATGAGGGAAACTTAACTCGCCAAATATATTTGACCTAGTCATCACTATGCCTGAACATGCATTTTTATTTGAGAATTTGTTAAGCCATATGCAAGATATCACAACCAAGTCACATATTCTCTTGACTATGCTCTAGCATAGTTAATAAACTGTCAAAAGTTGTAAACAATAACCTTTACAATTTCGGTTGTGTTTTTGCATTTCTTTTTTAATTATGTTTTGTTTTTTATTATTATAAAAGTTTTTATAAATAAAAAAATGGATGGATGGATGGATGGAAGGAAGGAAGGATGATTCAGAATAAGAGAAATGTTCTGCTTGAAATAAAAAGTATGCTAAAATATAGAATCAGGCCTATCATAACCAAATAAAAGGGATACAATTTGTAGGTTAGTTCAATAGTTACTTAGGCATGCTTTAAGCAGAGCTGTCGCAATTACTTTTAGAAAGAAATTCAATTACAATTACCAATTACTCTTTGAGTAGTAAATTACAATTAACAATTACTAGCATGTTTGTTAAAAGTAATTCAATTATCGATTAAAACTAAAAGTAATAAAAATATTTACACTAATGTGCATCATACGCGCACGTCACCCTATTCAAATTGATTTCTCGGCAAGTTAAATGACTCTAAAATATATTTTTTATCCCACCGCAAACATCAACAGATTTTTCCACAAAAAGTAAGGTATAAAAACGGTGGCGGCAACATAGATTTATAAGCAAAGGGAGATAAAACTGTTTACAATTAAAAGCAATCAAACATTGAAATAGTGTCTACCTCTCTAGACCACTTGATGGTCAAACGTGCTTGATACAGATGCATCCTTGCCAATTCTCCTTTATTGGCGAATTTATAGGATATTGCTTTATTAATATTTCCTTTTTAAATTCTTAAAGAGATCATAGATCATAACATGTCGTTATGCAATAACTTATGTTTTTTAGTTGATTTTAATTTTGCTTTATTATTTTTCTTAAAAAATAATCATGACAGAATATTAACGGTCAAGATGGGCAACACTGCTTTTTGTAGTTTATTCATAATTTTCGTATGCTACGGTCACGAAGGTCGTCGGTCAGCTAGTGGTAAATTTTTTATTTGTGTTGTGAGGCGGTGTTGCATTTCGTTTAAACTAGCTCAGAGAGAGATTTGTGTTTTTAAAGTGCGGTTATAAGAGGATTTTTTTAAATATTTTATGTATTATTTTTAATAAACAGACTAGAAAATGGTTGTGAAGTGCCAGGTTTGTGGAAAACTGGATTCTCGTAACAAAAATCTTTTGAATCACAGGTAAGTTTAAATAGTTCTTTTATAATACTTCACTTCATAGGCGTGCAATACTATGGCAAACAAATAACATTTTGTTGTTAATACCTTTTATGTTATATTTTTGTGCAGATTAAGAATTGTTTACTTATTTTAGCATAAAATTTGATTATATAACTAACGAAAAAATTGTTTAATTATTTTATAATCGATTGGAAGTAACCATCAAGGTATATAGTTTTTGTTATAAACTTTTTTATTAGATTAATATAGCATATGAACGATTTCAATTATAAAATTTGTTTTAGGGTTTCCTGTTGACTCAGAGAGAAAAAAAAATATGGTTTTCCCTACTTGGATTTGAAAAGAATATGCAGACCCCAAATTGCCAAAATCTTTCAGATTATTTTGATCCTTGTGATATTATCACAAATAGAAATGAATAGTTAGTTAAATATTCTTGGATTAGTTAAAAATGCTTTAATTTGTCACTGAATACAGTAAATTATATGCAAAAAAACAGCGCAATTTTTTCTCATCTTTTTCCTTTTCTCGTAATCAAAAAACATTAAAAACATAAAAGTTAAAAATACCTATTTAATTTAGTAAAATGAAATTTATTCACAAGAGAGGGTCCTAAAAATAGGTTTTTTATTTAAATCCAAATCCCAAATTTTAATTTTCCTAAAAACTCCCAATTATATTTTGATATTCGTACTGAACTAAACATTTTTTGGTCTATTAATTTCCTCCTCTCAATTTTACATAATGGTATTGCATGCGTTTTTGATCTTATTAGTGGACTTTAAGGGTGGCTGTCAGATGATCTGTTATTCCTTTTTATGACATAGAAGTAAATCTATAAAAATCGGTGGATAGCGATGAAGATAAAAACACGGGCAATTGCAATAAAGTTAAATAAACACATTTAAGCTATTTATTATGTACGGTTAACGGTTAACAATGCCAGTTTTCAGAAGTGTCGCTTTATATGATGAATAAAGTTCAATAAAATAAACCAATAGGTTTAATTTACTTGCATGTTCCTCGAAACAGCCCAAAAAAGTTGTAATGGCACTTTATTTGGACTGAGTCTCATAAAATAGCTAAAATAGCTATTTTTCGGATAATATACTAAAAAAATATATTTTAGTAATTTTCTATAGATAAATAGTTTTTGGAAACGAACTACGCCACCCGTGGCCCGCCACGGTTTGCGCTGCTAAACATTTGCGACGTTGCCCATAGGGACTTTTTTTATCGGAAGTCCTTTTCTTACACTTTATGAATGTTTGATACTTAATAAAAGCCAATTTATGAATGAACGGTTATATCTCCCTTTGCTTATATATCTATGGGCAGTAAGCATCAATCGTGTTTCAAGATGCTCTTTCTGGCTGGCCAAAATTCTGGCAGTTTTTCTATAAAGAAAGGTTATTGAATTTTTTGTAGTAATTTAATTATTTATTAGGTAATTTAATTAATTTCTATTTAATCGAATTACTTGAGATTAGTGAAAATCAATTACCAATTATGATTACATTATCCTATTAATTGATAATCCAAATGAAATAACCTTTTCCGGGAAGTAATTGCATTAAAGTAATCCAATTATGCCAATTACTAAGAAGTAATTGAATACGATTTTTCAATTATTTTAATTCAATTACCACCAGCTCTGGTAACAAGTACATCCAAATGGGTCACTTTATAGCTGTATCCCTTTTTCAGAGAGGACTCCAAATGTCACAAAAAATGGAAATAAGAGATATTTCATTCATTTAGCTTACACCTTTAAACTTCCTTGGTCCTGATACATATTATTTATGTGTATCATCATATTAGAAGGATACATGTTTATATTAATGAAACAATTTAAAATACTAATAGAGAAAATTTATGTAATGATAAAGAAGATGTGAAGGCACTATTTGAATTATATTTTAAGTAAGGAAATTTAAAAAATAATAATAAAATTATTAACCTACATACTATGTGCATATTATTTAATAACACAAAATTCCAAACAATAAAACTGTTTTCATTAAAAATAATACTACATTTGGTAGCCCTAATTTTTAAATTTAGGTTGAATAAAAATATAATAAACAATAATATATACATACAGACAAACCAATAAGTTATTTCGCCAAAATTTATCAAAAAATATATATTCTTTTAGCTAAATTTTGATAATACAAACCATTAGAAAGCTGTACCCCCTTTCTGATTTGTTTTAAGTACTTAAACTGCCATAGGCATGCTTAACTTGGGATAAGGCTCATATCCAATTAACTCAAAATCGTCAATTGTAAAGTCTTCTATGTTTTCCACCTTCCTTTTGATTTTTAGTTTTGGAAATGGTCTTGGATCTCTTGTAAGTTGTTCTTTCAATGCATCTATGTGACTTAAGTAAACATGACTATCGCCTAGGGTATGAATAAACTCTCCAGGCTAAAAAAGTAATAAAGATTGTAAATCTTATATTACTGCTTTATTAATTTAAAAGTGTACTCTTTTTTGGACATTGCATAAGATGGTGCTATTCGCCTTAAATCTGACAGTTATACCATATACTAAAAGCTTTTTGGTAATGACTTTCTAGATCAATAATTTCTATCTATAAAAAAAAGCTTCAAAATAAAAAATAGAGAGTAGCTATTCCGTCTAGGAAACAAACATCTAGAACTAGTTTTAATATGTCAATTGAAATTTTAAGTTATTCTCATGGTAATTCTGAAAACACAATGATAAAATATTTTTAAATCGGAAAATATGCCAATATTTTATAAATTTACGACAACCGTAGTGCAGGTGTACCAAAAAGTTTTGAAAACGAGATTTGTGCAATCAAAAAATTTTATTTCCCAAGCAGAATAAAAAAGTCCTGTTTTAAAACATAATAATTTGTGTTCTTAAAATGGATATTGGCCTAATTTTATGGTAAGTACAATTATTTTTTAATTACAAATAAAAACCAAATTATATATTTTTTTTACTCAAATTTAATTCTAAATTGAATATCAAAATAAATCGCAAGAAGTAATTTTTATGTATATGTAAATAAATATCTCTTTAAAAAAAAGTGTAAATATGTAAAACCTTGCAAAAAACGCTCGACATTCGACTCGCTGCCATCGCTGTGAAACGGGCGCGATGTTACCAATTTTTTAAACTTTGAAAAGCCATATTTCCAAAACAATTACCTTTTGACCCATGTGTTCTTGGCTTGTTTGACTTGTTTTGAGCTCCACTATCGCCCATTAAAATCATAAGTATCATATTTTTTACACCCTGTATAATGGCACTTTTTGTGCCTTTGGTTTTGAAAATATTTTTATATAAACGACTCTGTGGAGATAATAGATCAATTTGACTGGGTTGTCTCTCAATATCTCAAAAATGCAATCCATGCAGAAAATGCTTCAAAGTCTTTCTAAGTATTACTAGTAAGATGGTCAATTCTAAACTAGTTGTAACACAGTAAAAAGTCCATTAGATTCAATAATATTATCAATTGAATCTTTACCTTTGTAAAAAAGAATAACTTTAGCAGTCTTAAAGATTGCTAAAAGAAATATTATAAGTTACCTATTCGTTAAGCTCAGCTAAAGGTACAAAGATAACATTGTTAACAGTTTTTACTATTTTAGTGTTAATGTTGTAAGGATCCTTACTATTACTGTTTCTCAACGATGCTTTAGCATCCCTCACCTCAAAAAAAAACCCACTGCTCTTATAACCTAAACTGGGGAACATTCATGCTAAATAAATGCCTAAGGCAATTTGTAAAAGATCTAGTAGACCAGAGAAGTTGCAGTATACTCTATGTAAGCAGTAGTATTTACAGAGTTTTAAACCTAATTAAAAACATTTAAAAAAATATATATTAATGATGCAATTGTTATTTGCCTAAACATATTAAGTGCTATAAAAGACATTTTCTTAATACAATATTTGTTCATTTACCTTGAGATTAGTAACATGAGCAATCATGTATGTAAGTAATGCATAACTGGCAATATTAAATGGTACTCCCAGCCCCATATCTGCAGATCTCTGGTATAACTGACAGGATAACTCCCCATTTGCGACATAAAACTGCACGAGGCAATGACAAGGAGGTAGAGCCATCTCTGGAATATCTACTGGATTCCAAGCACACATTAACATTCTTCTATCACTTGGTCTAGTTTTAATAGTGTTTATTACATGGGCAAGCTGATCAATACCCTTATTTTTGTAATCTGCATGCATTCCTTTATATTCTGCGCCATAATGTCTCCACTGAAACCCATAAATAGGACCTAAGTCACCTTCTTCCCTATCTTTAAGGCCCACCGAGTCTAAAAACTGTCGAGTGCTGTTAGCATCCCAAATGTGAACATTTTTGTCTCTTAATTCAAAGGCGTTGGTGCTTCCTTTGATAAACCATAGAAGCTCTTCCACTACACCTCTCCAAAACACTCTCTTGGTAGTCAAAAGGGGAAAAATATTATCACGTAAAGAATAACGCATCTGAGCTCCGAAAATTGAGTAAGTGCCTACCCCAGTTCTATCATCTGTTTTAACACCTCTACTTAAAATTTCTTTTATGTGATTTAAATACTGATACTCTTCATGCACTTTTGGTAGTGGCTCTATGTTCTCCAATACTTTACCATCACCATTGATGAATTTTTCTTTTTCTTGTATTTTGGTTTTTACTCCTAAATTACTAGAAATAAAAACATTTTTTAGTTGTAATAATGTTTATCTAAGGACTTACTGAAATGTTTTAATATTGTTTCTAGAAAATATTAAGAGCACTCGAGAAGCTGTTATATTCTTCATTATTGCCTATTTTGAACTACTAACCATTAACTACTAGCGATTTAACACTAACAGATTATAACTTAAAGTAAGCTATTTTTAAATAATAAAATTCAGACAAAAGTAATTAAGAAGAATAATCTCTTTAGCAAACCCATCACGAGTCTGGTTACTGATACAGATTAATACTTTTATGTTTAGTCTAGACATCATCACTTACCAGGACATGTTGAATAAATCTAGAACTGAATGAATTATATTACAGAACTTTTAAACAGAAACGAACTATTTATTTTTCCCCTTTAAATAAATCATAACATGCAGAAAAACGTAATCACAATCGAATTAAAATGTCAGGATTTCGCGCGTTTTTACAAGGTCAGTGCTGTCTATTGTGGAGTGTTTTTTAATTACCGCACAAAAGCGCATTATGCCACACAATGCTCAACATTGAGTGTTTCAACTACCGCACTGCCTCGCATATTTGGTCTTGGTCTTGCTCGCTTGGGTTATGTTTTGCATAGGAAAAAAAGAGTAATGGCTATGTAGTTAGAAACCGTCTATTCAAATTAATGACCTTGGCTGCAGGGTTGTAATTACAACTTGTATAGGTATATTATACGTATGGTACACGTATAATAAACTAACGGCCGAGTGATGATCGCGTTGTTAAATTTAGCAATGGACTTAGCAGTTTAGAATGTTCAACAAAACGTCATTGTCAGTGTTATTCAATGATTTTAGTAGGCAACCTGTCAAAATCTGACATTTTGTTAAACATTCTAAACCGTTGTCAACTTAGCAAATTGTTAAAAGAAAAAAACCGAAGCCGAAGAAAAAAGCCAAATTATAAAATAATGTATGAGTAAACGACTTGTATTGTTGATAATCAAATGATAACAGAATATACATGTTAGACTCATATGCAGAATTCGCCCATTCGCCGAAAAAAATACTCAGTTCGCGAAATGATCAAAGCCAAATGATCGATTGCCGAATATAGTTCCTATTTCGGTAGGTGTTTAAACTGATTTACACATTTCGCGAACTGAGCTATCCGGAGTTGTTCAAATGCCGAATAAGATATATTTCGGCGGATTATCATCAGCTCGTCGCTTGAACATGAAAAAAAAATACTTTCAATGTTGCTTTTTGGCCGTTTAAGGTAGACCAGAACGCTTGTTTCAAAATAAAAAGCCGTTTGCTTACCAGAACTAACCATGACGGACTAGGTAGTTATTAACAAAATTTTACAATTTTGATATGATAGAAGTTATAATTTTTTTAAAAAGTGTAATTATATATTTCCCGGGTTTTTTCCAATACGTTGTTAAAATTTTGTTTATAACTTCTGCAAATAATTAAGACAAATTCAAAAAGCCTTAAGTTCTAGTCGGTCATGGTTAGTTCTGTAAGCAAGCGGCTTTTTATTTTGAAACACGCAAAATTAGTTTTTGGACGACCAGAACGGGGTTTGGCCACAACATATATATATATATATATATATATATATATATATATATATATATATATATATATATATATATATATATATATATATATATATATATATATATATATATATATATATATATATATATATATATATATATATATATATATATATATATATATGTATATATATATTTTCAGGTTCGAGCGACCAGATAAGATGATAATCTGCCGAAATATAGCTTATTCGGCATTTGAGCAACTCCGGATAGCTCAGTTCGCAAAATGTGTAAACCAGTTTAAACAGATACCGAAATAGGAACTATGTTCGGCAATTGATCATTTGGCTTTGATCATTTCGCGAACTGAGTATTTATTTCGGCGAATGGGCGATTTCGGCACATGAGTCTAACATACACACGGAATTCGAAAAACTCGGACTTTTCGACTTTTAGCCTCACTGATGGCCGGTTGCACCAAAAGTATCTTAAGTAGACCTTTATTAAGGAGCTCTTAAAATTAAGGGTAACTTTAATTGTTTTCACTTTCACCATTAGATTTTTATTGCAACTTAACTAAAAGGATTTTTTCGCGACTAACCGTTTTAAACTACTGGTTGATAGCAGTTCTTTCCCCCACCATTCTAACCGTGTTTAACCCGCCTATCTTCGCAAAAACGAAACGGTTTACGTATGTCAACTTACAAACTAATCGTTTAATACACTTTTAAGTATAAATTTAAATGTAATGTCTTTGGAGAGTTAAGAAATAAGTCGAAAAGATAATACATAAACCAAATTTTTCATTTAATAAGATATTAGTTGTTTCCAAGTCAACTATAACAAGTAAATTTTTTCTTTATGGTTTAAATATAATTGCACTAATTTATCCATTTTGAAATTAACTAATAAACCAAAAGATCTGCAATCCAAATAGTTGTTAAACCATAGCAAAAAAAACAATAGAAAAGCCGCGAATCCTCCATTATTTTAAATTTAAACTTGACATAACCATTATTAACGCTCCTCCTGACCAGTGGCGATAGCGGTAGATACTGGGTACAAAGTAATGACGTAGATACTGACGTCAGAAGACCTTCCCCTAGGTTACCGCTTCTCGCGAAAATAAACCGGTATGTTAACTGTCCTAACAATGTTCAACGCGGTATGTCGCCAAAATTTGATGTAAGACTCCTTAGAAAGATGGCAACGTTGCATCGTTTTTCTTTTTTATTGTTGGCCTTTACAACGCGAATAATCAGAATTAACTGATATTAGATCTTTCCTTTCCTAGCTTGTGTGTCATTTAAATGATAGAAGTAATCCGACTTAAATCTTTGTAAATAATTAAAACTTTAATTTTTTTTCATTTTATAGATGTCGCAGCCAACTAGCTTAATTAGCCGCTTAATTAACAGCCTAGCCGCTTAACTAAACAGCGCCGTTCAACTAACGTCCTAAATGATATTCAGCCAATTGATCAAACCGCTAGGCGAATGACTTGGATCGATGACGTTTCATCACTTGCCTAGCCTGTTCATTTCAATATAGTTCCACTTTCTGCCACCTAGCGCCGAAAATCTCCAAACTGTCAATGAATATGGCGTCGACAAACAAATTTAATGGTGTTTTCCAAAGTTTAATGGAACATAGTACAATGGAAGAGTGTAGTGAAAATAATAATGTGAATTTAGCTGGAGTGACTCAAACAATTTAATTTTTAAGGCGAATTTCTATCGAAAACTTGTTGACCAAAACTAACCACAACTAACCACATCTGATCTCATGATTTTCAAATAACAGTAATATTTACATTTTAAGTTTATTTAATAAAGAATTTCTTATGTCAGATGTTTTTTTATTCCTGTCACCTGGTCACTACATCGTACGATTGGCCTAAGCATTAGCCAGCCAGTTGATTAAATGTTGTAACAAAGGTTATGGCTGAATATCATTCAGGCCGCTAGTTGAATGTCGCTGTTTAGTAAAGAGGCTAGGCTGTTGATTAAACGGCTAATTAAGCTAGTTGGCTGCGACATAGACATTATAATACAAAATCAGTAGTTAGTTTGTGATTTTTTGTTGTAAAATTAATAACAATATGGAAAAAAAAAGATCAAGGGCGCGTTTCTTTACGGCCATGGAAAGGGAATAATTATTGTCAATATGAAATATAAACACAAATACATCATTTAAAAAAAAAACTTTTATTATTTTATATGAACAAATTAAATATTCCTAATTTACAAGTAAATACTTAAAATTTAAAAGCTAATACAAACTTGTCATGTTTAAATAGGGTTGCCATATTTTTTTCAGAAAATAACGGGCGGGCAGCCCAGGTCAACATTTGGCCAAAAAACCGCTTTTGACGTCATCTATTTTATTTTGGATCGCGTCGTTTTCTTATGCTGACTAAAGGAGCGCGCCGCGCCCTTGCTTTTAATTCGCACGGTCAAATCGGTGGTCAGCAGTAGGTATTGGGTCGTATGAGCCTGGGAATTTTTTCCTTTGATAAAAGCCGCCAACCCTTTGATACAAGCCCTTTCCTTTGATAAAAGCCGCCAACCCTTTGTTAAAAGCCGTTTTTGTTCGTGGGAATGGTAAAAGCCGTTGATACAGCTCCTTCAGCCGCCTTCCCGGAAAAAACTATGTAGTTTTTTTATCGCGAGCACTTCACTGATCGGAGGTCAAATAGGAACTGCACTAAAAAGACATTTTTGTTGACGGTTGCGTCCTTCAATAAGCAATGTTGCCAGATGTTTTCTAATAATTTGTTATTATTGAAGGTTGTTTTTTTCCCATTTACCAGAAATGAAGTTTTTTTTATAGAAACAACAAATCAGAACTAACCAACAACAACATTCAAACTATTACCTAGTTTTGGTTAGTTTTTGATTAGTTGTCGTTAGATTTTCCTCATTAAATTGTAAAATTTCTTTATCATAAATGCGCCGCCGAACAATTTTTTTGATTCGACAACGTCGCAAAATCTGGCCTTTTACTTAACCTAAAAACATAGTATTTTTTCGACTTTTAATTTCATTTTTCTCTGCAAAAATGCAATTTTTCGGATTTTTTTTTTTGGAATTCTACTAAACAAAATGTGTTCTTTTTATCTGTAATATTTATTTTTTTCAAATCGAATGGAGCTAAACTACACGGACCCAAAACATCTTTTTATAGTGGTAAGTAAATATATTTGTAATATATAATGACAATTCTAATAATTTAATCTGAATTCATGCTATACCACCAATAACCATATTTCGAGGTTAGAATAACACATTTGTTTACTGTATGGTTTTCATTATTTTTTGTTTATAAATTAATCAAGAAATGAAAGATTAGATTGAAACTTGTTGATACCTGACATTTAATTCGCCACATCATATTTCTATTTGTTTTTTTCTTTTCTTTTAGGTCTTGAAAGTTGGACACCATGCAGTCTGTGCATAGACGTGTAGAAACCAAATCCAGGAAAATATGTTCTGTGCCTCATACTGTACTAAGAATGTTTCATTACATTATTTCCCGAAAGATTTGGCAAACAACGTTGAAAATTTTTCTTTGTTGACGTCATTTCGCTTTATCTTTGTGTATATATGTATGTATTATGTAAAGATGATTTGAAATAAAGAAGCTTATTATTATTATTTAAAGACGCTCTAAATCATAAAATTAGTTTTTCTTCCTTCCTAGACCTTGATACCTACTGCATCACAGCTCAAATTCTAGCTCGAAAGCTTAAAAATGTACAAAATAAATGCAAACATTTAAATCGAACATTCTCTAAGGAACTGTAATGTTTAATAAAGAATATATATTCCTAGTTTCCTGTTAAGATTTTCTTACTAACAAAACCAAGTTCAATGGACTATGTGTAATCGAACATCTCCCTTACAGTTTCAGCAAACAGGCTATTAGAAGTTATTAACAAAACACGTCAAGTTACTAGTCAGTCTTTATTTAAACAGTAAACATGTAACATGTGTACAAAATAATTATCGGTTATTTTTTGAATTAATTCTTTGGCAAAGCTTTCATCAAAATTGACACTAACTTCCAGGTAAGTCTTCGAATGGCTGGAATAAATTATCAGAGTGGTCATATTCAAACCTAAGAGCGCCATTCCTAATTGCACTTGGCCGTAATAAGTGTGTTTTTTTTTTCAGTCTTATGTCAGAATTTGTGCTCTCTAAATAGTCACATGACTCGACAAAACTTTCTGGTCCTTTTTCTTTCCCTAAAACAAAAATTACAATTTAGATGTTTCTGATGATATGAAGATATTAATAGATACAGAAATGGTCTGTAGATTATACTCACCAACATAGGGGCATTTAATTTCGATTAATTTTGATGGAACATCATTCTCCAATATTATACCGTCGGGTGAATATCCTAGCCATGGAAATGCCTTAGACACTATAAATCCTGGAGCTACTATTTGGTAATTAGTTTTCTCTTCGAATATATAATTGTACTGACCTGTTTACATAGATTAAGGTAGCCACAATGTGTTTACAAAAGCCAGATAATCCAGCTTTGCAGGAACAAGCACATCTCCACTTGGTGACATCTTTATTTATTTCAATGCTTATTTCATGGGGTGGTGAAGTTAAGCCAGATGTTTGAAGGCATAAACTCTTAATGATATCAGGATTTCCTCCCGAAATACCACATAATATAACGTGTCCCGCTTTGAAAACAGCTTCACCCTCTTGTAATGGTCTACTTCTTTTTTAATATATTGGAAATTTCTAAATACTCACTTCAATATGAGGCATCTTGGTAAAATTTATAGTTGAATATTTAAGAAACAAGTCCGTAAATACAAGAAAAATCACAAAAAATAGGAAGTTCACACGTACACAGCAACAACGATAGATGCAAAGCATAAACTAAAATCACACCATAGAAAAATGAAACTCATTTTTCTATGAATCACACTAAAATTTTGTTGTTTACCCTCATAGCGGCCATATTGAAAATTGACAGCGCCATCTAGTGGTCATTGATTTTCGCGAATTCGGTTCAAGTCAACTTGAAAGTCGTTATTGATACTTTATGTTCATTTTGTAGCTGCAGCTGGATTCCGTGCATTATAGAAATCTATTAATCGACTCGTTTCTATACCATCCGCATTCTGCGCTCAAAAATTATCGCTTGAAGAGAGCAAATCTTGCTACAAAGCGTGGCCTATTGACATGTCGTTTCCTATTTAAATTGACAAGATTGACATGTGTTTGTTAACATAACCTAAATATTATTATTTATTAATATTTTATTAACCATAATCATCGCGGGCGAAGCCCTTTTTTATTCTGTTTACCTTTCTCTTTTCATCCAAAGAACCAAACTAATTTTATCACACAATTTAAATTTACACCCAAAATGCCAAAGCCAAAATGACAGCTGACAAAACTTAGGTTAAAAAGTAACTAGAAATCACAAATGTTTTTCGTATGAATAGTACATTGCCGGAAATGTCCGAAGTGTAGTCGATAGTAGCACGGAATACTAACGAAAGCAATTATCGCCATTGGGCATAGATGTCGATTGTAGATATCTAGATGTAGAAATCTATATTGCACGGAATTCGGCCGCTGGATTCAAGAATTCCGTAATACTGGATTTAAAAAAAAGGAACAGAAGCTAGACTATTTGTGAAGAAAAGAACTTACCAAATTCAGTCTCAATTTAAGGAAAAAAGAATAACCAGAAAAAAATGAATGTTCGGTTACGAACATACCGATGAACCAGTTGAATCTCTTGAAATGCAATTCAGAGTCAACTTTTTTAACACCATGATAGATGCTATCAAGGCATATTTTACCCAATTTAGTTTTATTTATGACATCAATCATTTAAAATCTTTACCAAAAGAGGATCTTTTTAAACGTCGCAATGATTTAGGTACAATACTTCGAGCAGGCTCTGTCTTTCCGGTGGTCAGAGCCTCGGCTAGCCGCGCCGGCGATCCGGGTTCGATTCCCCGCCGAAAGACACATTTAGGTAGTAGTTATTTAAAAATAACCTCCTTGGTGGCACTACCGCGTTGTGCTTGGAGCGTTGACGGAACTGGGAAAAAAGATGGGTTAAACATCGGAAAACCCAGCACTCACGGTACTCTGGTACTTAGGAGCATATATGTATGTATATGTCTAGCATATATTATATATGTATATGAAAAATCCTTCGTGAGCTGCCACAAAGATAAAAAAAGGCTAAAACAAAGATATACAGCCTTTCGAACTATATATGAAGAACTTCAGCTTTTAAACTTATTTATTAGACTCTATCGACGACGCAAAACAACTCATCCAGAAGAAATATATCCAAATGTTTACATTACAATCAGGATCATGCTCACCATTTCCAATTCTGAAAAAATTCATGGCCGGTTGCACCAACACTTTTTGCGACACTTAAGTTGTTCTTAAGCACTAACTGCCCCTTAAGTTTCAAATGTTTCTTGCACCAGCTGAAATTGGTCCTTAATGGTCCCTTAACTTTAAGTGTAGGATTTTCTGTACTTAATGATCCCTTAAGTAATTTGAAGTTGACATTTGACAAATATTTTGTTTATAGACCTGTCTAATAAAACAGCTGATTACGGTAAACAAACTTGCTGGAGGACAAACAACCCGCTTAGCAATTTAACCTGCCTGTGCATTGTCCTGTTTTATAGTGATTTTTTCGGATTTCAAGTAGTTTAAAGTGACTTTTTAAGTATGTTTATATTATTTGGGAGTCTTAAGGTGGGTTCAAACAGAAATTTAATTTAATTTAACATTTAATTTTACCTAATTTAAAAAATTAAATCAACGGTTTCATATTGAGACGTTCATACAAATGACCGAATTTAAAATTTAATTTAAAAGTTGGCCAACTTTTATCTTTTAGAATTAAATTAAATTAAATGATCGGTAATGCGCATGCTTGAGAAATCAGCTGGCAATTAGTACCGAATTTTTTAGCTTTTGAAGTTTTTTAATATTTCAATTAGCAGCACAAATAATAATCAGCTGGTTGTTTACCTGTTTTTTGTTAGTTAGGTTGTGAATTTTGATTTAAATAAAATCAAAATGACATGTTTGTTTTGCGCAGACGCAAATAGACATATTTTATTGGTTAAATTTAGTTTCACAAATTTTTGTACGAACGAGGTGGTAAAAATAAAATTAAACCATAAATTAGGTTAAATTAAAAAATTAAATTAAATTTCTGTTTGAACCCACCTTTAGTAATGGTACTTATAGAGAATCAATCATGAGCGACTATTTTGTGAAGCTACAAGCTGAAAATGCGGATGCCGCAAATCGATACAGACAAAAGCTCTCCAGAATTAATTTTGTGGATCCGTTTTGTTTAAAAGAGTCGGATTTAAGTATGAATCCTGCTGACTTTCCCCCTGTTACTCAAATGGATATTGTCTGCTATTTAGTGCTTGCAACAAGCTATTACACACAACAACAAATTAAAGCCATGTGTTTTATGTTCCTGCACATAGTGTGAAGTTTTTGGATGCAAAAATTATTAAAGGCAACTTAACAAAATTAAAACCACTGTACCAACCATGTTAAATTTAAATTGGATTTAAATAAATATTACTTTGTAGAACATACAGTATGAACTGTGTCAAATCTGGTAACCCAGTGTTTCGGAAGTGTGGTCTCGTCACTTGTTTCAACTTACATATTTAAGTGGTGTTAGTTTTTAAATTAAATAATTTTTTACTATTCTTTATTTAGCTTTTTTTGCTTGTAATGGAGCACCTTGTATCTGATTATTAAGTTTTGTTTATAGGTGGGTGTAAAGTTTTAAATAAAAAACTTAAATATAATAGAAATGTATACAGGGTGTAAAAAGTATGATGCTATAATTTTAATGGGCGATAGTGGAGCTCAAAACAAGTCAAAATCTTCATATGACATATGTGTCAAAAATTGACAGATTTTTGTCTAAACGATATCAAAGTTTTGAACTTTGAAAGCAAGTATTTCTGAAAACCTAAAACTTTGGTCTTAATCCTTCAATCAATAAATTCATTTGCTAATAAAATAAACTAAGTTTCAAATGTTTCAATCTACAAATTAAAAAAATATAAATAATATTAATAATAATTTTTCCCTCAGTTAAAAATGTAAAAAACAATTGGCAACAGAGCTACTACTAGCTAGAAGCCTGTGTAGTCAGTCGTAAATACGTGTTCAACAGCCGCGAGATTTTTGGTTGTTTTTAAATCGGAAAAAATGCGGATATGTTATAAATTTACAAGTGTAGTGTCCAAGAGTTTTGAAAACGAGATGTGTGCAACCAAGAAATCCTATTCTTTAAGCAGAATAAAAAAGTGCTGTTTAAAAACATAATAATTTGTGCTCTAACAGTGAATATTTAGCCTATTTGTGGTGAGTACAATAATTTTTTAATTAAAGATATTAACCAAACAATAATGTATTGTTTTTTACATAAATTTAATTTTAAATTAAATATTAAAATAAATTACAAGAAGTCATTTTTATTATTTGTATATAAATAAACATCTTTTTAAAAAAGTGTAAATATGCAACTCTCGCAAAAAACCGTTCGACTCGCTTTAATAAAACAGGCGCGCTGTTGCCAATTTTTTTAAACTTTGAAAGGCCATATTTCGAAAACAGTTAACTTTTGACACATATGTTTTTGGCCTTTTTGACTTGTTTTGAGCTCCACTATCGCCCATTAAAATCATGAGCATCATACTTTTTACACCCTGTATAATTTTAATAGGTATTTAGGTTATAAAGTAGAGCTTTATCAGGTGAATATTTCATGGCCTAGTAGCTTATGAATGAGACTATAAAGTAATGAGAACACTAAAGATAATATACTAATTTCATACAAAACTTCGTTTTATTGCTTCTAAGTGGTATTGGAGAATTTAATTTTGTGTTTATTTGATTCTTAAAAGCCTGTAAGTATAACAGACTTGACCATTACATCAGTAATGACACCAAGTGCAATGTCATGTTATCTGTTGGTGGCATTTTGATGTAATGATCGCTGCAAATAGTATACTTTACTCTAGTACACTTTTCCGTTCTCTTACAATAAAGTAGTACTATATTGTAGTACCTACCATATAATAAGGTAACCCTTTATATCCCCTAGGTAGGTAAGTAGGTTTAAAGTGAGTGGACTTTAAATGCCCTCCACTGCAACCGCTCGGTCTATTGTAGCTCACACCTTTTTATATTTCTCCCAATAGGATCAGACTTCTAATGAATCCAACATCAGATTGGGGAGAGAGTTCTTACATCTCCTCTTACCCATGTTGCTTTCCACATGAGCACAATATGTGTTCCCGGTGTCCCTGTCTCCTGGAAAGTATGGAGGAGACGATTAGATCCGTCATGCTCTCCTCTGCCGGTCTAGTAATGGGTAGCTACCAGGTCCCTTTTAGGAACCAGATGTTTCTTCTGAGGCCATATCTTCGGCCCTTTCCTATGAAACCGGTCCTATCTGCTTTCTGTTTAAAGCCCCTAACATATATAATAGACAGTTTATTATTAAGCACTTAAAAAGTCAAACATAAATTTTTACCATTATACTTTTAATTTGCGCATGCAAAGCAATATTTATGATTGTTCATTGTTGTCGAAATATTTATTCTACCCCTGTTACAAACTAAAAAAACAGACTGTTGATAGATTCTGTAAAGCATCATTCTTATTTAAAATAGAAGGAATCCTGTAAAAACCCACTTTTCCGTCTCCTCTATTAGCACAGTTTATTAACAAAACACAACAAAAAGAAGGCATTATAATTATTAACTTCTGTCCTCCAAGAGAATGCAATCCCGCCGTTGTTGACAGTCACAAAATACGAAAGGAAAAAAAAATGTGACCGTTCGTTAGACTGCCTTTATTGTTTATTTTTCATTTGTTTGTAGTTTAAATAATTAATTTTTATAAAAATTATGTAAAAACGAAGTTTTTAAACAATGGTTTTTGGATTGTGATATTATAAATTGGGTGTAAATTAGATTTCCAAGAAAATGTAGAAACAGGAATTTTACATTTTTTCAAAAGGGTTCAAATTGAAACCAACAGTGCTCAAAACTTCCCGAGCAAATCGAAGATGAGCTTTAGTTTAAATGGGGGTTTCCATACGTCCGTTTTTGTAACGGACAGTCCGTTATTTGAAACCATCCCCTTTGTCCGGTCCGTTTCCCCGTCCCTTGTCCGTTATTTTTTTATTATCCATATTATATTGACTACTATCCATACCCGAAAATAAATAAAAATAATAATAAATTAACTCGACTTTCTTGTAATATCACAGCTTATACAGTTTATATTTTTTGCTGTGATAATAT
>JAHBCN010014360.1:2500-22913 GCA_019359885.1 Listronotus oregonensis
AATGAAAATCCTAGAGCCGCCACTGAGTAGTACCTGTGTGCTTACTACTAACCAAAACTAGCAGAACTAGAACTAAGAAATAGTTCTGGTTAGTTCTGGTCAAGAAGAAAAAAACAATAATTTAAAAAATTATAAAATTACCCAATAAAAAATATTAACTGTTTTTTTGTGTTACAACAAAATAATAAATTAAGGAAACAAAACATTTAAATTTGATATTTATAGTAGATATTGTCCCTCGCGATGGAGATATTTCTCGTGACAAATGCTAACGCATTCAGACTCTCCAATATTCAGCACGTGGTTTTCTAACGCAGGAAAGAATGACGATCCTTTTATGGGCAAATCGTTGGAACCTTGTCTTCCGTGGTTGCACATGCATTTTTGTAAGGTTGCTTCGTGCCATAGGAGACAATGCCAATACGCTACCTGTGCGGGGATAAGACACTATAACTAAGCTTAACTCCTAACAAGCTAAAACAAAATAATTTAAAGAAATAAGGAAATAAAAATCACAGAACATAAAACTAAAAATGAAATTCAATTAAATCACAGACAATAGCTCGTTTCCTTTACAGCTGAATAACAAAGTAACATAAAGACCTGCAATTTCTAGTTAAACCTTTTAATGGGGATATAATAATGTAATCAAGGAAATGTTTTGTCATTTGGCACAAGTCGGGATGCAGTTTCTTCATCCAAAATAGGTATAGAGCCTTTGAATATATGAATAATAATCCTCGCTCATTGTCAGATAATAAAAATGTATAGTAAATCGTTTCTTATATTTTAAAGTTGCAGCGTTTACTATAAATAATTTTTATTCGCAAATTATTTTTACATTTAACAAGTAAGTGGTGAGGTTACTCAATTTTTTAAGTTATTTTTTAACCTTTACTAAGTTCCTAAAAAAAAAAAACCCACCGCAATTAAACTGGTGTTTTTGTAATAAAAAAAATGTTTATCAGTATATCCATTTAAAAAAATATTTAAAAAAAAAACCATCGCACAAACCTTATGGAAAATTGGTTTAAGCCAATATTTTTAAAACTTGGCAAACTTATACTTCCCATGTTGTAAAAAGCTTTATTTGGCACGTAACCTTAATGTTGCTAGTAGAGGGCGCCAGCTACGGCCTACCTTGTTTTAGGTGGCATAACTTTTTTAAAGATTAGTATATTGACCTTTTTATTGAAGAAAAAGTACTATAATTCCTCTTTATTAAAAATGTATACCATTTTTAAGTCTCTAGGAGCAACTGTTTTCGAGATAAATGCACTTTAAAGGACCCCCAAATTTTCCTATGGAAAATGGGTTTCGACCAATTGCTTTAAAACTTTGCAAAGTAATAGTTTTCAACACGCTGATCAAAAGTCTTCACGAGCACAAAACCCGAAAACCCCTTTAAGCCCCCTACCCCCAAAATCACCCTCAAAAGTCCCCAAATCACCAGTGACCTTTGAGGCTGATTTTGAAGGGGTTGAAGTAGTTTTTGGGTTTTGTGCTCATAAAGACTTTTGATCACCGTGTTAAGAACTATCACACTATTACTATGCAAAATTTAAAAACAAATGGCCTAAACCCATTTTCCATAAGAAAATTGCGGTGTCCTTTAAAGGCGTTTACCTCGAAAACAGTTGCTCATACAGACTTAAATGAAGTATACATTTTTAATGAAGAGGGAATTATAGTTACCTATTTTTTACTAAACAGATAAATATACTAAGCTTAAAAAAATTATGCCATTTAAACAACTGGAGTAGGTTGTAGCTGGTGCCCTCTAGTAGCAACATCAAAAGCATGGATGAATTTGAATTTCTCACCTTAAACAACCCCCAGATCCCTAATTTTGTACCGCTGTGTCATTTAGTTAAAGAATAATTACAAAAAAACAAAATTATTTAAAGTTTGACACCCTGTGTCTTAGTTATTATCAACTTTGGAATAAGGCTTGCTCTGTGTCATATTACTTTTTGGACACCCTGTATATATAATAAATATGTGTTTATTAATACAAAAACTAGAATAAGTGCTTAAAAAATAATTAAAACTGAAATAAAAGAGATGTTAAACAAAACTTACATTTTCCAATTTATTAGTTTCTTCGTGACTTATTGTTATTTTTGATACGTTAAAAAAAGTAATTTTTCTTTATTTTTAGTAAAAACAGAATTATTGTTTTTATATGTTTTACTTAAACCTTTATTAGTCGAGGAAACGTGTGCAGTGAGATGGATTTGAATGCAGTTTTTTCCATTCGATTTGTATGACTTTGTGAACAAATTTAATTAATGGGAAATAAAAAAAACTGCCTTTGTACAATACAAAAATGGTATTTTTGAAATGCATTTAAAAGTTTGCAATTACAAAAAATTTATACTTGGTAAATAATGACGAAAATAAGCCCGAATTTGTTACTCGGGGGCTTTCGAGGTCACTGAACACGAACATGATATTGACAAGGACCTGCGAAATACCTGGTGCGCGCTAAGAATGGTGTAAACGTCGTCTTCTGGAGTTTTACGATAAATCCCCATAATATCAGCCCAACTTCTTTACTTAAGAGGTTTTTGTTGTTGCTGAACACCAATATGAAATTGGCAAGGGCCTGCGGAGATCTGGTGCGCGCTAAGAATGGTGTAAACGTCGTCTTCTGGAGTTTTAGGACAAATCCTTGTAATATCAGCCCAATTTTTTACTTGGGGGTTATCGAGGCCTGCGGAGATCTAGTGCGCGCTAAGGTTAGTGTAAACGTCGTCACTAGGTACTCCGCAGGCCTTTGTCACTATCATATTCGTGTGCAAAAACCTCGATAACCCCCAAGTAAAAAAATGGGCTGATGTTAGTAGGATTTGTCGTAAATCTCCAGAAGACGACCTTTATACCATATTTAGCGCACACCAGTCTCCGCAGGCCCTTGCCAATGACATATTCGTGTTCGGCAACAACAAAAACCTCTTGAGTAAAGAAATTGGGCTGATGTTAGGAGGATTTGTCGTAAAACTCCAGAAGACGACGTTTACACCATTCGTAGCGCACACCAGGTATTTCGCAGGTCCTTGTCAATGTCATATTCGTGTATAGCGACCTCGAAAACCTCAGGAGTAACAAAATTGGGCTGATATTAGGAGAAATTGTCTTAAAACTCCAGAAGACGACTTTTATGCCATCCTTAGCGCGCACCGGGTACTTCGTATTCGTAACTAATATCATATTCGTGTTCAGCGACCTCAAAAACCCCCGAGTAACAAATTCGAGCCTATTTCCATTGTTATTTACCCTTAAGTAGGCGCGCCAGTTTTTATATGTAAGTATGCAAGGAGCACTTTATGCACCTACTTTTAAAATATGTAAAAACTATTCAAAAGTAAGCAAAACGTATAATTTTATTTTATACAAAAAAGTGTATAAATAATGTACATATAGTAAAAGAAAAGAAAAAAATTAAATATGTAAGTATATTTGAGATACAGGATCTAAACAAGAAAACTTTGAATGTTATTTCTTACGAAAAATTAAACGAAATAAAAAACAAAAAATTTTAAATTCACGAAACAAATAAAACACCCTAAAAACCAAATCAAACATAAAAGATTTTAAGACAAATATAATACTTTTCAGAAACTAGGAACATTCTCATCAATTGTCATGACAGTTTGACAAGTATCATTGATGGCCATAAGTTTTAAATCAAATTTTCTAAAGTGCTACATGTTATTGTACGTGTTTATTCTTTTGCTTTCGGGCAAACAACAGCGCCCTCTACTTTTTCTTCTGGGATGACTTCTGGACGTCTTCGACCGCATATTTTGCAAGAATGGATTTTATATTCGCTGGCGGGAAACAATTGTGACTCGTTCAGTTAGGTGCAGTTTCATCAAATTCAAAGACAAATTTTCAAAATACTTTTCTAATTTGTGGCAAATCGGATGACAAGAATTTTTAAATAATTAGGCAAAATATTTCACTTACATAAGTGGTTGCGACCCGGAGCACTTTGTGCACCATTAGAGCAGCTGGCTGCATCTACGTCCATATCTCTCGGCAAACTAAATTAAACTAACCAAAAACGCTAGTACAGAGTGTTGACACCCCAGCCGTAGGTTAGATGTGCGGACGGGCGTATTTGTGCCGAATAAGTAAGTTAATTACTGTTTTACTGAGAAGGGAGCACTTAGTGCCCCCTCGCGCGCACTTAAGGGTTAACCTAGTTATAAATTTTTTGTAATTGGAAATTTTTTAATGCTTTTTGAAAACACAATTGTTTTATTGTACATGGGCAGTTTTTCATTTCCTATTAATTAAATTTGTTCACAAAATTTGTAGACGTTCATACGAATCGAATGCAAAAAACCGCATTCAAATCCATCTTACTGCACAAAAATCCTTCGGGCATTTCTTCGTTTCCTCGACTATATGTATATAAAATAAAAATACACCCTAAACTTTGACAGAATATTGAATTTTTGTATTTTGACATTTGAGCTATTTCTTGAACCTTGTTTTTACTTTGAACCGTATATTTCTCATATAAATTAGATTCATGACAACATTAGGTTTTTTGTATTATATTACCAAATAAATTTTGCTTTCAATATTTACACAACACCCTGTAAACAAAACGTTTACTTTCCCTAACCTTTTAAGGTCAATGAAACATAATTTAATGTGGTAACTATCAACAGCACCATTCCACACTCCATTTTCCCAGATATCCTTTATCCACACAACTAGTTACAACGATGTCTAACCGTGCATTGTGCGATGACAGCTCGATGACAGGTCGCATTCATTCCGCCACCTGCCGCACAACAGACTCATTAATATTCTTGGAATGTGTATTAGTGTTGCGCGTTGTTTGATTGCTGTACTAGTTTGCCCGATTTATTAAATAGCGGAAGTCAGAAATAAATGGCTTGAACGTGTGTATCAGAAATGGCTTAATTGTGATAAAGTGAGTTGCAAATTTATAACTTTACAAATAGAACTATATTTCTTCCTTAACATTTAATTTTAAAGAAAAATTGTTGAAATTTTATAATTTATGTATTTTCGCTATATTACGACGTCATCACATAAAGTTTGTTTCTAAATTAACAATTAGACCAAGCCTTTCTCTATAAAAAAAAGTGTTATTGGATGTACAAGGTGGTAGGCGGGTTTTTGCTAAAAACTCTTTAGAAAAAATATATAACAAGAAACAAGATATGCTCCCTTTTAGAAAAGTCTGAAACCTTGGTAAATAGACGAAATGTTAAAACGAAATAAAAAATATTCTTTTTACTTAAATGGCCCATTATTTTGTATGGGCGGTTGTAGAAATAAATTCTAAGGAAAAAAGAGTTTTGTAACAAAATTTTCTACAAGAAAGAATTGGTTAGAAATCGTGAAATTTATTATACTTGCAAAATAGCAATGAACAAAAGATCTTGTTTTTACATGGATTTTTGCATCCTGAGGACCTGCATATTCGATTAGATAAAACTTCATGCTATGCTCGTTTAATAGCTACAACACAATTATTTTAAAATCCAATTTCGTTTAAAAAAATGAACAATTTTGTGGAAGTCCAGAATATTAAACCTAGACATTCGATTTTTTTATCACGTATACCAAAGATCTTGTGCTTTTAAACGTTTTTTTTTTCATTCAAATCTGATCATTTATGCGCAATTAGCGTAGAACCATTGCTAACGGTAATTATAAAAGTAAAACGAAAAAAAAACCTATTTTGATTTGAAAAATTGGTATATTTGCCTCGATTACCTCTATAACAAATATATATTTTATTAGACTACGGTAAGAGCCCCCCAGGATATCAAGATTTATAAACAAATGTCAGTTTAAAGGCTATATTAGGGGACCTGCAAAGCCGTACAAAATTCATTAAAAGAGCTTTATTTTATTGGAAAACATATTCAAAAATTGTAACCTAACTATTACAATTTAATATTTGAATACTTCACTTTACCTTACCGCTATGGCAGAGAAGTGAGGGCGGCACGCGCCTAGTGACAAAACGCAGTAAAGAACTGCATTTGTTTAATAGAAAAAAGTGCCCAAAGAGAAACAAATACTTTTAGAAGACCAGCGCACCAACAGATAAATGTTTATAGGAATAACCGATCTGATTCTAAGTAAAACATGGCAGAATAGAAGATTACATGCTCTCAAAAAACTAGAAATACGTCAATCAAACGAAGAGAAGAAATTTCCATTATTAGGTGTCGGCTAAGAAGATCTACATTTAGTGCTAACATGGACCTTCCTTGCCTTTTATTGGAAGCAGATGATCTTGACAAAGCTGACACAGTAGCTAAAAACTTATAAAGCTCACGGATGCCAGTCTCCATAGTTCGTCGACTGTATGCGATAAACACGGAGTATCAGACCGGTCTGCGGCGGCTATCATGTCATCTGTTTTTTGTTCTACTTCTGATACCAATTCTGAGGTGCAGTTAACTAACGTTATGGACGGGATGAGACTAAGAAGAATGAAACAGAAAGTACGAGAAAAAAATTTAACAGAAATTCCCGCCTTATATTTTATTGAAAGGAAAGACAAGACAGCTAAAATTATTTTAAAGGATCGAGGGGGTTTAGAGCAATTGTATAAGAGGAACATATTACGACTATTAAAAACCATTTTTATTTATGTTGAATATTTACTTTCTGTAATTACTAGTGCTTAAAATATTTAAAAAGATATTTACAGTTTTTTGACTACTAAAAAAATATCTTCAGAAAGTTTAATGGCTGTTGGCTGTGATGGCACCTTTACGAATTCATAGAAAGTGGGAAGTGTAATTAGACTTTTGGAAAACCGATTTTTCCGACCTCTGCAATAGATAATTTGCCTCTTACACATCAATGAACTACCACTGAAGCAGTTGTTTACCTTTTTGGATATCCCTACTGCAGGAATTATTCATTTGCAGGTCCAATTGAAAAAGCATTAGAGACATGCGAGACGCTGCGATTAGCCCATTTTAACAAAATAAAAGGTGAACTACCTCCACCAATACTTATAGGAAGTTGATATTTATTATTGTTTATAGATATCTTGGCAAGCAATCTACCGATTAATTATTTCGATATATTAAAATAGGCGTCTTTACAAGTACTTTGAAATCATATTTTCAGTAAAATTCAGGAAATTCGATTGCTAAATAAGTATGCAGAAACTGCTTAACCAATCAAAATTTGACAATGTTCTATTATAGTATGTTTTTTTACCTAATATGAAGCTTCTCGATCAAAATTGCGAATTCTTTATTTGATTTATTTAAATGTTTGAAAAAGACATCTTTTTCCCTAAATTTTACCTTTTATTTGTTTTGTTTAAATATTTTAGTATTTTAAATATTTATTGTTACTTTTTTATTTTTTAAATTTTTAAAAAATCCCATACTTTTTTAAATTATAAAATTAATAATAATATGGGCCAAAAAAACTTTTTTTTTTTGTTTACTTTCTTGTTCATTAACTTTGTACAACTAGACTAAACAAAAATTGTTTGTTCAGCTCAGAGAACGGTGTGGGTTCAATTTCAAGTACAGCAGAGTCTGTAAGTGCTTATAAGAAACAAAATATTGGCTTTTTTTTAACAAAAGTATGTTAATATCAGAGGATAAACAACTTTACGTGAAATGAAAGTCTGAGTTAATTAAGTACAGATGTTTATCGCTTGCTACCCACGCCTAGGCCTACGTTGAACTCCACTTGAAAATTTTTTGTTGCAACTTTAGAAAAACATTGAAAATATTCATTGTTTTACTGAAAACTAAACTAAATTTTGCTTTATTATTAAATCCCACTAAACACACTAATGTTAAATTAGGGTCATGTCCAAATTCAAAAATCTTAACCTTAAAAGGTACTAAAATCTAAAATTAAATTAAGTTTTTCCCAGTACTTTAAGAGGTTAATATTTTTAGATAGGAACTTGGGCCTTATTTTACGTAAGTATTTTTGGTGGGATCTTTTTCTATTTTCTGGGTTTAATAAATCAAAAAGATAGTTAAGAAAAAATGATAACTCTTTTCCAAAATGAGTTCTTTAACAGTTTTATTTATAAGGGTAGTATGGGGTTGGAAGTCTGATATCAATAGTTAACAATAATTTTTACCCCTATAAAATGACTTTTGTCCACAAACTGGTAAAAGAAAATTTCGATCGCAGAATATAATTTGGCTAAATAAAATAGGGATATAATCATATTTCTAATCAAATATTTTTTTCAGGTGAGGCAAAATCCATGTTAAATTTAACTGTCATTTAATATAACGGTCGTTACTGGGCTAAACTAACCAGAACCCACACTAAACGAGGGAAACACATACTCAACACCCACAGAAAGTAAATGTGTGGGCCACAATTATTGGCAACAGATTAGTGGGGCCTTCTTTATAGAGGCAAATTCGACTGCCAAAATGTATATTCATTCACATGCTGCAAAATCAAATTATGTCAGCAATGACCAATGCAGTATGGCTACTATTACAAGATACGTGATTCCATAGGATAAAGCTTCTTATTTGGGGCAAGCTATAAGAGGTTATTTTAAATAACAGATTCCCTAACCGCTGGCTGGGCTAAGAGGCTCCATAGAATGAGCTGCTTGGTCGCCAGACTTAAGGCCTCATGATTATTTTCTCTGAGGACACTTGAAAAATAAAGTGTTAGTGACAAAACCTAAACAAATTAAGAAGAATAATTATTGATGAATGTACTATTAAACAAAATGTTACTAAACGTCATGGATAAATTTTATTATAACCTAGTCCATTGTCAAACATTTTTAACATTTAATTAATAAACGGCCTAATTTTTGTTTTTTATAAGTTATTAATTTAACTTCTGTAATTTCATAACTTAATTGGTATTAAATTTATGACAAAACTTACATAGGTACATTTAACACAAGTTTAATGTTGTTTTTTAGAATTTAAACTAAAACATTTGAGCCAATGCGTAACTTATTGCATTTATGTCCTTTAACTCAAATTATTTCTTAAATCAATGGGTCCAGCCATATAATATATTTTATAATTATGATTTAGAAGTTCTAAAGGAATCAGAAAACGCGATTAAAAAAATGTCATTTTATTAAAAAAAAACAAAGCTTTATTTACCATGACTTTTAGAGCCATTTTGTTTAATTACAGATCTTCTAGTTTTATACATTAGATTAGGACAAACAACTTTTATACAGGAAGTTTTCTTCTATTGTGCGCCATTTTCGCAATGATTAACTTATTCGGGACTTTTTTACACACACTGTTTATAATTTTAATTTTATTTCCCCGTAACCGTCGGAAAGTGCCACATAATTTTGATGAGTCAATGAGTGAAAAGCCAGTCAGTCAGTCAATAGTACAGTGGCCGATTTTCAAACGCTTATCTTAGAAATCACTTGCCAAAACTTTCTCATTTTTTTGCAGGAAATTAGAATACTTCTGTAAATTTACATACAAAATCTCATACCTTAATCGTTTCCTTCATAATTTTGATGACTTCATGAGTCAGTCAAATATCTCAGAAACTTGACATAACTTTCTCAATGTGAATTTAACCAAATCTCATACTTTTATGTGAAACGATAATAAAGTTTTATTGGGTCAATAGTTATAATAGGTTCCGTCTTTATAAAATTAACCACATATTAATGGGGAGTAGTTCAGAAGTAGTAGTTATTTGTGGAACATCCTTGGTGGCACTATTGCGTTCTCTAGAAGGTGCTGTAAAAATGCAACAACTGCATGTTTCGGTACTTGAATATCATTGACGAAACTGGGGAAAACTGAATAAACAATTAAAAACCCTGTACTCACGCTTTATACACTGCATGTTCTGTTATAAAGATATGCTCTAGGTTGGAAAAAATGTGCGCATCATGATCTGTTTAATTAAAATAACCCAGTTTTCAGAGGTCCACAGAAGGCAAGTGTATTATGGTGTTGACAACTTTTGACATTTTTTTCCTTTATTTGGTCTTACCGTGTTTTTAGTACAATTTAAAACCACCTTTTAATTTTAAGAATCGGTTAGGATTTATCCTGTGTATTTTTTTATGTTGTGAAAACAGTTTTTTTTTATAATAATCGTGTCATTTTAAGGGGGGTTTCTGTTTAATAGGTTTAAAAAAATTAAATATATTTTTTTGCATAAATTTTATTTCCTTATATGTCTAGAATATGGCGGTAAAGTCATTTTTCAAATTTCAAAGCCATTATAAAGATACAGCAGTTAAAAGGGGCACGTGTTCGAAGCCCTGAGCTAAGCGCTGCGAGGCTGATCCTATTCTGTTTTGTCGGCTGCATACCTAAGACTCTTCATTAAAATTTATGCTTATACAAGTACAGACAAGTTTAAGCAAGTTTAGAAAAAAAATTGGTGCAGTTATTTACGTTGTGAAATTTATTTTAGTCTTGGTATCGCAGATAAATGGTAAGTTAGGATTTTTATAGTTGTAAGTCTTTAAATTTTAAACGCGTTTTTCTTAAAACTGTGTTTTTCAAATTTTCCTTTATAATATCTCGAGTTTACTGCAAATTTATAGGGTCGACCCAGCACATAAAGACGAACGGAATGGTTTATCATCACCCCCAAATTTAAATTTTTCTTTTTTTTTTAACAAAAAGGTGACATTTATATTAGTCCATTTCGTGTACCAGGCTAACAGATTAAAGCGCCACCGATTTTTTTAGTTTCAGATAAGTAAATCAGCTGATTTCATGAAGGGAATGAGCGTCCATTTTTTAAGGCAGGTGTCTTCAAAACGCTATAACCTTGGTTCTAATGGATATTTTAAGCTAAAAAATACTCTTGAAACAATTATTAATAAATGAAAAAAACTCCAAAGTTTTATTCCTTTATTGGCCCTTTCAAAAAAACCCAATGCATAAAAATCAGACCGTCAAACCAAAAAACCCCCCTAAATCAAAATGCTATAGCAAACTCGTAACCATTTATTATTCTTATTGATGATAAATTCTAAAAACATGGGCAAATCTTACCGCTGGCGTACACCATATATACAAAATAACTAGTTTTTACTGTTTACTGTTAAAACCAAGTACATACAGGAGTATGAACTGCATGATTTAATTAAAGGAAATAAAATTTTCAATCCTCCGCGCTATTCTTTCCCGCTACATTGTCCTATTGTCAGACACTATCTCGACAGTTATTAATTCAGCCGGCAAGCCATACGGGCCGGTCGTCGCATATGCTCCAGTTCACAGATAGAAATCTGGATTGTACACGCCTGGGACGATGGAAATTCTGCGGAAATCGCAGTTTCCGCAGATTGTCGAAAGCTGCCGCTAGAAGTGACCCTGGAGAGACAGAGACAGGATCGGGTAGTAACAAGAGGCCCAGGTATGGGGTATTGGCATATGATGAGTGTAACGTTTCTTTTTGTTCGTTACAATATAATCCACGAAAATCAGTGAATGCCTCACAATCTTTATCATTTCTTTTACATTTTAAATAAGCCAATTGTCCCTTATAATTGTATAGCCTAAATATTTGAACAAACAATGTTTTTAAATTTTGGCAATAATTTAATCTAAATAAAAAACAATTGTATTCATTAAATTTAGTAAAGTAATAATTTAGGCATTTTATTTTCTTTTAAGACTTGTATCTGAAAACCGTATAAATAGGGTGATAACTTTAGTTTAAGCTTTGACAGTTCATACAAAACTATAGTATTTGTTTTGTTTATAAAAATCAATAATTTGGTACCTAAAATCATGGAATAAAAATGTATTTTAAAATATGTAGAACGTAGTGAAATTTTTGTATATACTGTATTTTAATTTGTTTGTACAACAACTTAATTTGCGTAACATTTTGTCCGTTCTCTTTCTTTCGTTAACAGAGGTTATATGGGCCACAAAACCATAGTAATTCCCAACTTTAAAGTCTAGGATAAAATAATTTGCTAAACTAAAAGTTAAAAGTGAATCTGTGATCTTTTAGTTCATGATAAGTCATCTGAAAAGGTTAATATTATATTTGTTTCTAGGTAAACTTAATTTTTGAATATTATAAAACGTTTTTTATTATTTTATAAAGTTAAAAATTAAGCCAAGTCGCTAAAAGTCATTTTGAGCATTTCTTATTACAGGTCTTTCCTTTCTTACAGCATACCAAAGTTTTTTTTTTCCTTTTTTTCTTTTTTTTCCTTAGATTGCTTCCCTAGGCTTTTTTTAAAGCTTAGACGGTTTTGTTGAAAAATCCAAATTTTATGGGGACGTAGTAACTGACTGATCTCAGCATATTATGGTTTTCTGGGCTTTGATGTCCTGCTGCTTGGCTGGATTGCCAAAGCTAATGCTGTCTCGAGTTTTGGATATGGTTTGCAGGCAGTCAAATTGATGTGTAAAGTATTGTAAGACTTTTTAAAGTTAAAGTAAGAAAAAGTCCTTAAAACTATAAGTATTTGGCTAGCTTAAAATAACATTTAAATAGTGGTGTAAGCTTAGTTTTGGTGTGATAGATCTTACCAAATATTAAAATGTGTTTACTTAATTAAGTCAATTTAAAGGTAGTTCAAGACCTTCTGAGGCGTGACCGTATAAAAAACGGTTTTGTGTAGCATTGGAACTAGCTTATAGTTTATAAGATCATATTTTCTTAGCTATACCCTGCCAACTTAAAATGCGACGAAGCAGCTTGCCTTGATTGTATTTTAGTTAAGTTAGTGGAGTATAAGTATATGTTAACTTTATGTTAAAATTGAGATAAGTGGTACTTGAAAATAAGTTTTTTTAGTTTTATAAATATTGGGTTAAGTAAGTCCAGTCATAAACTTAAAGAGTTAAAGGACACAGAAAACTTTAGACCTTTTGGCGTTTTAACGTTACAAAACGAAAGAAAAATTCTCTGTAAAAGTTAGAATATTAAGGGAACATTTAACTGCCAACATGGATTATTTTAACAAGGTTTTTTCTCAGTTTATAGGTACAATACTTTCAGTGTTGCAAAAGGCTAAAAATAGTGCTATCAATTTAAAACATGTGCATATGCTAATGTGTTATCACCACTTTTAAACTTTTTTTTAAAACATAAAATTATTAAAACCGCAAAAATACTTTTCATGAATTAATATTGATTACCTATATTCATCATTGAACAATACAAACAATTTATGAATCGTATTTTATCTTTTAGAAATTAAAATAAATAGTTAGTCTCTTTTGTACTACATTGGTTCTGAACATTTAGAAAGACTGTATGTCAAAGCTTAAAGAATTATTAAACAAAGAAATTGATTTAAAAATTTAAAAAACAATTAGAAAATATTTAACAAAATCAATAAACGATTGATTTTAATCAACATAAAATTACTCAGCAAAGTAAAAAATAAAACACACACCGTTAAGCATGTTTCAAATATTAAGAGAACTCTGGGTTCAGCCAAGACTTCAACGTGTATGTCATCAAAATATTTCATTGTGCAATAAACTGGTTATGTACTCAACTACGTATCTCATTAAGAACAAAACGGTAGAGCTTGAATTAGCATGAAAATTTAAAGGAAAACGCAGTATTCCGAAGAACCACTCCGAGCCTGGAACGATGTAGCTTTCGAAGTGTCTTTCGTTCTTTAGCCCGAGGAATTTTGAAATTACCTCTTTTTCCCAGAGGACCAGTTTCAGTTCAATATGGGGTGCAAGCCGAGGTTAAAAGCCTGAAATATTAACGTGCGAAAGCTCTGTTCTGTAACGTGTTTAAATATATATGCTGGTTATATATTCTCATTTTATTCTAAGAAAATGGGATCCTTTTATTATCAAATCCAGTTTCGGTAAAAAAGAACTTGTTTAGTAAAGAAAAGTTTTTAAAAAGAAAAGCAAACATCGTGTAACACAATCTTACATCCATTTACATAAAAGTGTCGCCCTTTTCCAAAGTTACACAAAATGTGTATTGTACAGCAAAGAATTATGATAAGATTTTTCTAGCCAGTAAAGTGCATCTCATATGCACCAGACGTAATCTGTAGCTTTACCAACATGGATTATCACACACCAAGTCAATCCAGGCGTAGAGTAAAAGTACAAGTAAAAGACACTGTTATCCTTATAATCTTTTAAATAGAGCTAAGTATGTCTTTGATACATTCTGAAATAAATAGTACGATAATGTTTGTATCTATTTTTTATTTTGTTTTTAAATCTATTACATTTATAATTCCTTAACTTATTCAATGCTTTGTTATAGTAAGCTTTAAGGACACACACACTTTATTTGGGTTTCTTATTTATTTTTTTTACAAAAATTTGTTTGTGATCTAACCTAAAGTCTAAAGCACAAATATTGTCAATAATTGTAAAGATAAGAGCAAATTTCTTCGATTAAATACTTAATAATATGCTGAGTTTATGTGTGTAAGAACCGAACTCATCTTGTTTAATTTAATCTAAATATGTTTTTGTTCCAATTGAATTTTTTAAAACCAATTTTTTTTAGTTAAATTTTAAAATAAATTAATAAAAACCATTGTTTTATAAAAAACAGTGACCAGATATAGTTAGCAAATGTATGCAAAAGGATATTTTTTGTCTTTTTACTGTTATTGTATTACTTCTTTTATTTTTATATTCTTAATATTCTTATTTCAATTTTTTTTTCTGAATCTAACAGGGTAAGTTTAAACTTGCATACCTGTCTTAATATTTAAAAATCCGTGCACTATTTGAACAAAATCCAATATTTAAAATACATTTGTATTCACACGATGAAACCACGATTATAACTTACCAAAATTTAAATTAATTATCCGGTCAAAATAGACATTCACCCTTGCATAAATTTCAAAAAAGCTAAAAATTTACATGAACGTTAGGGATACCATTTTATACCATCAATCCCAAGTGTGCAAAAAAATTTATACAAGGTCAAAGTTCGCAAAAATGATTTTTTTGCGAAACGCTTAATTTTATCATAAAAATATCTTAAACAAAAATTATACATCATGCAGTTGTCTACAAAAATTGTTCCAACAATGTTGCCCTTAAAATATACTATTTATAAGAAAATGCAATTCTAAAATTTATTGTTTTATTCATGTTGTGGGCCTACTTCACGGCCTATTTTATTAAATCCTAGTAGAATAAAAGGTCTTCTTATTAAATATCTTTTTTTCTTCTTTTTCTTAATATTATTCTTCTTTCTTTTTATCTTTTCTTCTTTTTCCTGAGTTGATGTAAATTGTTCAAACAGCGATACATCAGTCGTTTCGTCGTTAATGTAAGGATCTTTTTCTGTTGGAGATTTAACATTTCAAACAACGACTGGCCTTGGCAACTGGTGCTTGCTGGTTAACAAAATAAACCAACTTCATTGCAGCTGAATTTTAAATTACACCCTTTTTGCAGTTGCAAAAAATAGTATTAAGCAGCTTTTCTGGTGTAGGTGGAAATAGTGTGTGCATTGTTCCAAACATTATCAATTAGCTTCCAACTCCATTATTCTGGGTTCAGTTGATCACCAAATTACACTTAAACCTGATAGTATACCCGATAAAAATGTTATTAAGCAGAAGCCTAGGTTGGAAGAAGACAAGATAATTGCACAGGTTTTTTATTTCAAGTAAGTTTTGCAAAGAAGTAACGTAACTTATCTATGCAAGTAACTTTTTTTGGAGCTCCATATACTGTAAAATGAAATCGAATTCCGTGGATAATTATAGCTTCTGGAGTAGAGTTGATATCTTCCAAAAACTTTTATGTAACTAACTTATTTTAATAAATTAAAAGCTATTGTTTACATTCTGGAACATTACAGATGTTGTTTGTTGAGTCTTGCCTGGTGTTAAAAAATTAATGATTTTTAGGTTTGAGCGATAAGTAATACCAGCAGATCAACATCTTCACCAACAACAACAATTACATCAGTTGGATTGAATTGATTAATTGCAGTTTCCATGATAAGTACATCAGCGTTATTGTCAGCTTGCTTGACAGAATATGTTCGGTGGTAATTTTTGTTTTTTGCAACCTTAGAAAAAAGAGCAGGTAGATGGGCACTGTCACGACAAGACAAATGTTGCCACATGGTCAGATTAAATGAGGGACCTGGTTTTCCTTTTAGTTTATATTCTTAAAATTATCTTTTAATAATAATGTATTAGTCACGCGAACTAATAGTTTTACTTATGCGTCCAATAATGTACATGGGCAGCGTAGTCAAGCATAGTATAGGGAATAAAACTTTAGAAAATTTTAAAATAGTTTTTTTTTAATCGTAAATTTTAGAAGGGAAAAGGCGGAGATAATTTTTGTAGGCAATTGCATAACCTACAATTTTTGTTTAATTTTTTCTTTATAAAACTAACCGTTTGGCCAAAAAATCCAAAAAACCCATTTTCGTGAACTTTGACCTTGTATAAATTGCTTGGCAAACTTGAGATCAATGGGGACTTTTAACAATTTCATTATAATGGTATCCCTAAAGTTCATGTACATTTGTAGCTTCTTGGGAATTTATGCTAGGTACCCCTATTTTTCGGGCTAACTTGACCGGATAATAAATTTCTGTGTTTATATCTTCATTATTTATTAACTTTACGACTACCGAGGAAAGGTTAGATGAAGTAATAGGTTTTAGATGTTGAACCAATTTCTTCTCAGTTTCACCAATGTTGTTTAAGAACCAAAACATGCAGGTATTAAATTTTGCGGCACCTTTTAGACAGCGCGGTAATGCTACCTCAAACTCTATACAAAGAGCTTTTACCCTAAGCTACCCCCTATTAGCGTTTGGGTAATTTACAAGGAATCTACAGTTTAACGCGCGTTCCATACCACACCTAATGGCACATGGTATTCAGTGACGGTCACTCATTCATTTACTAACCAGGTTACCAATTAAAGAAAGATTTATGGTGAAAATCATTAAGTTCATTTTAATAACTTTCTTAATAGTAAATATTGAAAAATAAATGGGAGCAATAAAAGTCTTCTTTTATCTACCTTAATACCTCCTAAGAAGCAGTTGAAACTGAGTCAATGTAAACATAATTTTGAAAGAGAGGTACAAAATTTAAAATGATAATATTATTTTAATAGAATTTCTAATATAAGATGAAAATCCTTTGAGATTCAAATCCCTTTTATTACTTTTAATAAAACAAATTTGCAAGATTTTATTTTGCGGTGTCCAATAAGCTTTTGTTATACGAAAATGCGATTACCAACCAATTTTAAATTATTGAATATTCATTCCGCAGGGGTTGAATGTGCCCGTTTTCAAGTTGGCTGTTTTAAATTGGCTTTGGTAATAGTCAATCTTTGTTTGATGCATTTAGGAATAAAATTTTAACTTATCAATTTTTTTTGTAATATCCGCAAAAAAGTAGTATTAAATGGTGATTTTTATCGCCAAAAATGTGAATAAGTCAGTATTTATTTTATTTTATTACTAGTATTAAATAGTCGTTACAGAATGCTTTTAAAGTATATGAAAAAAAAAACTATTTTTACTCTTACATAAATGTTTCTTTTAGATTTTTGTGTTATCTTCAGGGTTAGTCGAATTATATCTGTTATAAATAAAAGACCCTATCGTCACTTAAAAGGTTTAATTTATTAAAAACCCGACGCGTTTCAGTTAAACAACCATTATCGAGGGTCAGTTTTATATCTAAAAAATTAAAACGTTTGAAAATTATGAATAAGTTAAAAAAATAAAACTAAACTTACATCACTTTGGCATACGGTAAACTGTGTCAAAACACCAAAAACATACATATTACAAAATTTTACAACACCTATTAAATACTAACAATAACCAAAACAGTAAATTATAAACATTTCAGTCCCCAATCAGTTAATTTTTACATTTTAGTAAAATACACAAATAAAATATTTTATAAAATAAAAGGTCACTTAGACAACTTTGCTATTTTTCTATTCTATTTTTTCTAAATTTTTTTTTTTTTTTTAAAATTTATGTAGCATTTTAAAGTTATCTTTAATATTAAAATTTTTTTCAATTTTTTTAAAGTTGACTCCAAAGGCTAATTTGTTATCGTTAGGAGATTTTTCTAAATACAGATGTTCTTGTTTTTTAATATTTACTCATATTTTTTGATACAGATAATATTCTTCCATCACATCTGGCACTAAATACCTATGCTAATATTTGTTAAGAAGTTTACTGCAGAATAAACATTTCTTTTACTTACTAATACTTAAACAAAGAGAATAACTAATTGCGGGTTGTATTTGTTTGAATATAAAAAGTTAACTTGAGTCAAGAAATTATTGTAGAAAAAGAAAAAAGATTTAATCGCCAGAACTTATAATTATTATTATTATTTTTTATTTTTTTTTTTTTTTTTTTTTTAAAAAAATTTTAAAAAATTCCCCCTTCAAAATTTCCCAAAAACCCAAGTTTAAAACTTTTTTTTTTTTTTTAAGTAAAATTATTTTAAAAGTTTATTCCTACATTTTTACTTTAAAAAAAAAAAGGATGGGGTTTTTGGGTTTAACCCTTTTTCCCTTTTTCTGAAAATAAAGTTCATTTAAAACCTTTTAAAAGGGTATGAAGGATTATTTTTAAAAATTTAAAAGTTCCCCCCTCGGGTAAATGGGGGGAAAAGGGAAATCTACCCCGGTACCAAGACCTTATTGGTTCCACGGAGTTTTTTAATTATTTCATGAAATAAATTAAAAAAAGGGGTTAAAAAAATTTTGGGTGTCAAAAAAAATTTAAAAAAAACCTCCTTAAGGGGTTAAAAAAAAGGTTAAGTTTAAAATTAAAAGGGGTTTATAAAAATAAAATTATTACGCTTTTTTCAAAACCAATTTTTTTTAATTTTTTGTTAAAGATTTTTTTTGTTTTTAAAAAAAAAATTAAAATTTTTTTTTTTTAAAAAAAAATTAAAATTGCAAAAGGTATTGGATTTAAAATTTTATTTTGGAATTTAAACCTTTTAAAAAAGGGGGTTTTTTTAAAGAAAAAAATTAAAAAAAATTAAAAATTAAATTTTTTAATTTTAAAAAAAACCAAAGTTTCTTTTTTTTGGGTTAAATTAAATTACCTTAGGAAAAAATTTTGAATTTTTAGTAAAAAATTTTTTTATTTTTAAAACTGCTTAGAAAAATTTACCCCACTTATAATAATTTAAATAAATTTTAAAATAAGGAATATTTATATAAAACAGCCCCTTTTCCCCAAACCCGGGAAAAATTTACGTTTTAAAACCTTTTTAATTTTATAAAAAAATTATAACACGTTTTTTAAAACATTAAAATTTTTTTCCAAGTTAAAAATTTGGTTTTTAAAAACTTTTTTTTATTTTTTGGAAAAAATTAAAAATTCGTCCCAAATTTAAAAAATTTTAAAAGAAAAATAAGGCAATTTAAAAATTTGCCAATTATCCAAAACTTTGTGTAATACTAAAATCTAAATTGATTAATAAAAATATGAAACAGCAATTATAACTTTTAAAATTTTAAAAATATAAAAAATAAACAAGGTTATAAAATATTTTAAAATAAAAACATTTCTTGTAAACATTTTTTTTAAAGTTTAAGGAAAAAAACTCATTCAAACGGAAGAAACGTGTATTTGAATAACTTTAGGGTCTAATATGTAACTATGTTTTTGTCGATAAGGTCAATCAGATGTAGCTTTTATTTGATCCAAAACCTTTAGTTACAAATTTTAATCCAGAGTTATTTATGCCACAAAAAATAAAGTTTAAAAGTATTTCGGTTTTGATCCGATGAAATTTTGACGTAAAATATGATCTTTTTAGGCTTTTAACTTCTAAATACTTTTTTTCTGCAAGGTTTTTCAATACTTTTAGTACTCATTATTAACTTTATTTTACAAAACAAATTAAAAGAAAATCTTAAAACAAAAAACGACAGCCACAAAACATAAAAAATTAAAATTCCTGACCTTAAAATCCAACAGAGTACGTACAGGGTCTTTGATTATATTATAATCTGAAGCCCTAATTTTTCAAGATAGAAATAAATGTTTTATATAAAAATTATATTTTTTTCCATTTTCTTTTAAAAATTATCAGTACAAAAATATTGCTTAAAAAAAGAAAAAATAGACAACTTCAACATTTTTAAATGGGGAAAACCCTGTATATTATGGCTACAAAAATGATCTTTTTTTTTTTTTTGATTGTGATATTTAAGTGAACAGTTTTTAATACTTTGCCTAAATTAAAATAAAATTTAAAAAAATGTATTAGTATCAAGAAAGCCATAAACAATAATTTTTTATGTTCTAAATTTGGGGAGGGTTTTTTTTGGGGCAATAATGTTTATTCTTGGAATAAATTTCCCCATAAAGTAAGGAAGACTCGTCGGGAAAAAAAATTTTATTTAGTGTATACTCAGGTCGGTCCTGCATGTTTTTTAGAGAAATCTGG
>JAHBCN010014361.1:0-22906 GCA_019359885.1 Listronotus oregonensis
GCCGGCAGTGGCCCACGACCACGATGTGGGGGCTTTTTGGATACCAGGAAAGCCCCCGAAGCACGGGGAAAAGGAACGCGGAGCTGTTGAAGAGGGCCCACGGGGGAGGACCTTTCACCGAAGGAGATCGGCCAGATTTTAAAGGAGTC
This sequence comes from Listronotus oregonensis, assembly GCA_019359885.1. Taxonomy (NCBI): domain Eukaryota; kingdom Metazoa; phylum Arthropoda; class Insecta; order Coleoptera; family Curculionidae; genus Listronotus; species Listronotus oregonensis. The sequence goes on from JAHBCN010014361.1 coordinate 150, forward strand.
AGTGCCGGCACGATCAGGGTCAGGCTGCTTCGGGCCAGGAGACAGTTCAAGGCTGAGTCCGACGAGTCTTCCGGCATCGCTGAGGTCGTAGATATGGAGCGTGGAGATGGATGAGGCGGAGCGCAGGATCCGCCAGGCTCGTCCTCTGAGCGGAAACAGGTACCAGCCGCTGACCCCGAGGGCGGGAGCGTAAAGGGGGCAACCCCCCTTGCCGAGGGTCCCCCTTTAAACCCCGGAGGGCCCCCAACAGCTCAGAGCGGGACTTCCCGAGGTTAAAATGGGGGGGGCCCCGGGGACAAGCGCAGAAGGCCGGTCCTGCTGACACTGAGTCTGGCGGCTGTCATCGTTCTGGGGCTGGTGATCGTGATGCAGGTCGTTCCTGGTCAGTCGCCAGCAGCTCACGCTGAGACGCCGCCGCTGCTGGACATCAACCCGCTCGATGAAGATGAAGAAGCCGCGGAGACCCTGAGAGGTCTCAGCGATGCGGCCGCCGGCCGAAACCAGGAGTCTGACCCGTCGGGTTCGACGTTCATCGCCCATGAGTCCTGGAGCCTGAGCGTGACCATCGGTGAGGACGGGCAGACAGAAGTCCAGGAGGTCGCCTGAGCGCCCGTGAAGTTTCCACGAGGGGGGGGTCCGCGGGTCCTGATCAGCAGGGAGCCCTTCACGAGGACTTTCAGCCGGAAGAGCACATGGCCGAAGGGGAGGTCCTGGTTCACGGGACAACCGACCCCGGCGAGTATGCCCGGGCCTACACCGATCCGGTTCCCACAGACAGCAGCGAGATCCTTGACTTCGAGGGCCCTATACCGGGGGGGCCCAAGCCCTTCGACGCAGGACGGGTCTTCTCGGAGATCACGGGGCTGTACAGCGAGCAGCAGCTCAGCGGCGAAAAAAACCCTTTTTCGGGGAAAGCCTGGCCACGATGCCGGGAGTCGAGGGGACCGGCGGGCCACGGCCCGGGGGTGGACGTGGGGGCCCTTTACTCCCATCTGCCGAAACCCGACCCCGATACTCATTTCATCGTCCCCCGGGGAAAGGGCAGATCCTCGCCTCTGAGACCCTTACGTAGGCGATTCCCGCCCATACCTGGAAGCACCGGCTGTTGTCGAATACTTCGCCTGGGAAAGGAACCCCTGATGCTCAAGATTTTTCTGTCGGCTGTCCTGTTGGTCATACTGCTCCCCACAACAGTAAATAACGACACCGTTTCGGGTGTCCATGTTTCGGATGAATCGTCAGTGACGATGCAAGAGCGGGTCGAGGAAGTCCTTGAAACTGACCCTGAGGCGGAGCAGACTGCGTGGAATGAAATCTCCGGGGGACGGTGGTGAGGTCATCCTCACCCTAGACCTTGCCTCGTCACCGACCGTTCGGCGCTCCAAGTATCGACAGCGATGTCCAAATCCCCGGGGGGGTTTACTGCTTTCTCGAAGAGGAACTGGGGGGGGATCGGTTGAAAGCCCCCTTTCTTGTCCCCAACCCCGCAGCACCACTGCTATGACGGCAGTGAACTCGCTGGCCAATGCCCGCACCAGCAGCACCTGCGGGCATCCCGGAAAAAACCCCCGGTAGCCACCGTCACCGCACGTTTGGGAAGAGCCGATCACCTCCAACGTCCCCCGGATCACCTGTTCATGATCTGAGGGGGGCTGCGCGAAGCGACAGGCGGCGTCGGCTACAAAATTTTTTGGGGGGCCCCCCGGCCCTACCTGATAAATGTTGAAGGGGGAGGGGAAGGGTCTGGGGTTTTGGCCGCATCGCCCCGGGGATGCCGGATCAGGGGGTCGGGAAGATTAGCGGCCGATGACAAACCCCCAGAGCACGACCATCGGGCGACCCCATCACGATCCGATGAACAGCGTGATCTCCCGTTCAGGGCCCCGGGTCGTCGATCATCGGGCTGCGCCCCCGGAAAAGCCAGACCACCAGGGGCCCCGCCGGAGACGAACACTGCCCAGATGGACGGCCACGCCCCCCGCCCTGTCCCCCTTTCCGGGGGGGGGGGGGGCCGGGTTCGGGGGGGTTTCCCCCCCCAGGGGGGCCGGGGGGCTGGGGGGGCTTTTTTGGGATGCTCCCTGTGTGTCCCCCTGTGTCCGAAAACCCACTCCCCCCGCTTTGCGGGGGAAACAAAGTTGAGGGGGTTCTGGGGGATCCTCGACCACGTCGACGATGGGTCACCGCCCCCCGGGGGGGAGCGCACGTCGCGTCCAGTGCCCCCCGGGGGCCCGGGGGGAGCGCCGGGGTCCGGCGTCCCCACCTTCCGCGAGGTCCAGACCGACTCGGGAAGCTCCCGCCCAGACCTGGCCCCCCCGAAAGGGCCCTTTGAGGACCCGGGGCCCCCCTCTGGACCTGGTACCGCTGGCGGCAGTCGCTGATCCAGGCGGTGGACCCCAATACGGGGGCCCCCCGGCACTGGCCCCCAGGGCGCTGGCCGAGGCCGGAGGGGGTCGGCACTCCACCAGAACGGGGCGCCCCCCCGAGCGGCGGGGGGGTGCTGGCTCATCTGCACGGCAGCATCGCGGCGCACCGATGCGCCGGATGCGGCACCCCGGTGCAGCTCCCGGCGCCGGACTGGGACGGTTTCGAGGCCCCTCCCCAGGCGGAGGAGCCCCCGTCCTGCGAGCACTGCGCCGACGGGCTGATCCGCCCGGACATCGTCTGGTTGGGGGGGATCCCCCCCATGGACGCCTTCGACCCCCAAAGGGGGGTCCGCGCGGCGGACCTGGTGCTCGTCGTCGGGACCTCCGGGATCGTCCAGCCGGCGGCAGGGCTGCCGCTGCTGGCGCTGGAGCGCGGCACGCCGCTGGTGGAGGTCAACCCCGAGGAGACCGAGCTCAGTGAGACCATGGATTTTTGCCCGCGGCCCCCCGGTCGGATCCTTCCCGCGCTGCTGGAGAAAACCCCGCCCTTTTCCCTTTGAAGCCGGGGCTCCCGGGTGCCATCCGGGGGCCCCCTTTATTTCATCCCGGTGAATCCCCCCCAAACCCCGTCCTGCCCCCCAACTGGCTGGCCAAGCCGCCCCCCAGGGGGCCCCCCGGGCCCCATAGGCTGTCAGGGGATGGGGCCTTTTGCTGGCACTGGCGATCCTGGGGTGATCGCCCCGGCTCATGGGCAGATGGGGCGGTGCCGCTGCGCCGGAGGAGGAGAGCGGCGCAGAGCCGCCCTCTGTGGACGACCTTGCCGGACCGGACGGGCGGGTCGGTGCTGAGGAGCTCCGGCAGGTCCGCTTCGAGCAGACTTTCCGCGGCTACCGGATGGACCAGGGGACGCCCGGGGTGACCGTCTCGCCGAGAAAAAGGGGGAAAGGGCCCCTGAAGAGCCTCCGCACCCCCGGGGGGGCCCCCCAAAAAGGGCCCCTTTTATGGTCACATCACGCTCACATGGGTGATAATAGATATGAATGTTGCGAGGAACACCAAGAAGGGAATCACCCGATGGCTGCAATGAAACCGCGTACCGGCGATGGTCCTATGGAGGTCACTCAGGAGGGGCGCAGCCTGATCATGCGGGTTCCCATCGACGGCGGAGGACGCCTGGTGCTCGAGATCAACAATGATGAGGCCGAGGCGCTCAAAGTGCCGGGGTCCGGGCCTGGGGGAGTATCCCTCCCCGGGCCAACCCCCGGGGACGGCGACCAGCAGTCCGGTGCCGGTGCCCAGCAGGGTGGTCCGCAGCCGGTCATCCCTTTTTAGCGGCGCTCTGTCTCCCCTGCTGGGTGGACCCCCCCCACGGCGGGACGGGGCACCTGGTCATGGTCCAGCGCATCGTTGATGATCAGCAGCCCGCCCGGGGCCAGCATCCGCACACCCTCGGCGGCATAGCTGGGAAGGTGCTCGGGGCGCTGAGCAGCCCCCGGGTCATGGGAGCCCGTGGACAGCCGGGGGAACCCTTTTCCGGGGGCCCCCCCGGTTCAGCCGGGTCCCCCCGGGGAGGCCCCCTGGGGGAAAGGCGGCCCGGGGGCGTGGGGCTCAGGGTCGACGTCGATGCTGGTCATACCCCCCTTCCCGGGCCCCGGACGCGGATCCCGGGCTCCGGCTCCGGACCCACCTCCCCAAGGTCCTGGCCCGCACGGCTGCGCGGCACCGTCGGGGCGGGGTCCCCTCCCCGACCGGTGCCCCTAGTAAAGGCCCTCGGGGGGGGCAGCACCGGGTCCTCGCCGCGGGGTGCCGGCGGGGGGCCCGCGGTGTGCTTGGCCGTCGGGGAGGTGTTCATTTAACGCTCTCATCTTAGGGTTTCCCCGGAAGTAAAAGGAAAGCCCGGGGGTCATACCCAACTTTGCCCAGCAAGATCTCGCCCCATGGGCGAGGGGGCGCGGTTTTTTGACGATCCCCCCGGGCCCCCGACGGGGGGATCGTTGTGCTGTCCTGCTCTGTGCGGTCGCCGTCGGGCTGGTCCTCTTCGCTGCGGCCTGGGTGGTGGGCGGCCGCAGCGTGGCCCCCCAGGGGGGTTCCTGCCCCCCCTGGGGGGGCGGGCCTCCATGAGATCCCCGTCGAGCGCCCCAGCTCAAGCCGCTGGGGGGCCCATCTCAGCGGCTACGGCCTGCGGCCCCTCCACGCTGAGACGGAGATCGACGGGGGAGTGCGCACCGTCCAGGTCAGGCTGAGCGATGGGGAGAGCTTCGTCGAGGTGGCCGAGACCCGGGCGGAGCAGGAGGACGCGGAGCTCGAGCCGCTGGCGGAACGCGTCGGTGAGGTGGTCGACCTCGAGACCGCCGAGCATCCCGGGATTCAGCTGAGCACCGGAGACACCGGAGAGGTCTTCCGGCCCGAGCCGGACGGGCAGTGGGGCCCCCGCGGTGGAGACCTCCTACGCGCAGCACATCACCTCGGACATGGCGGAGGTCCCGCCGAGCCAGCTGGCCGCCTGGGTGCTGGTGACCCGCCTGCAGATCCTCCCCGCTGAGGAACCCGGGGGGCTGGATCGCATCGAACGCGGCCTCCAGGAGATCTTCGGTTGAGACCCCCGACGGCGTGGCGGTAGAGTAGTCCCGTGTTCGGAATCAGCGGCTATCAGTTCCTCCTGCTGATGGTGCTCGCGTTCTTCCTGATCGGCCCCGAGCGCCTCCCGCAGTACGCCCGTACCCTGGCCGGATGGGTCCGCAGGGCACGCGGTATGGCAGGAAAGGCGTCGCTTCGGAGGAGACCGGCACCGACTTCGACTCCGTGGACTGGCAGAAATACGACCCCCGTCAGTACGATCCCCGCCGCATCATCCGTGAGGCCCTCTCCGAGGAGTATGAGGCCGTCAACACGGTCCGTGAGTCTGCACGTCTGGATCACCGGGGGCTTCCCCCCGCCCGCCGCTCCGGGGGGGGCTCTCGGGGCCGCGCCGGACTCCGGCGGCCAGCCGCCGGGGTCGCCGGCGGCCGGGCGCTCAGCACGGAGCTGACCCGCGCGAGGTCTTCGGGGCGGGAGGCCGGCAGGCCCACTCCGGGAGCACCCGCCCGGGGGCCTCCAGGCCGGAGGGGCGCTCGCCGCAGGAGTTGCCGGCCGTTTCCGCCGGGACGGTTCATGAGGAGCCGGAGCAGCCTGCGGCACCCTTCGACGTCGACGCCACCTGATCAGTCCGGCAGGGCCCCTCAGGAGGAGGCCAGGACCACCGGCTGCCAGAGCAGGACGAAGAGCGAGACGAGCAGCAATGAGGCGAGGTTCATCCAGAAGCCGGCCTTGATCATGTCATCGATGCTCAGATAGTCCGAGCTGAACACTGCGGCGTTCGGCGGGGTGGATATCGGCAGCATGAAGGCCATCGAGGAGGTCAGGGCGACGATCGCCATGATGGCGAAGGGGTCGACCCCCATACCGAGCGCCAGGCCGACGCTGACCGGGATGAGCATGTTCGAGACGGCGGTGTTGGACATGATCTCGGTCATGAACAGCACGATGAAGGCGATGGCCACCACAATGGCGGCATAGGGGAGCACCTCGAGCCCGCCGAGCTGATCGCCGAACCGGGGGTGGACTCTTCGAAGGCCGCGGCCAGGGAGAGGCCGCCGCCGAAGAGCAGGAGGATCCCCCCAGGGGGCTCCTTCATGTCCTGCCAGACCAGGATGCCGCCCCGCCGGGGCTCGCCCTCGCCGATCTCCTGCAGCTGCTTGGCGGGCAGCAGGAACATGCTGACCGCGCCGAAGATCGAGACGGTGGTGTCGGTCAGCGGGAGTTCCTCCGGGATGAAGCCGATGGTCATCCACAGGGCGCCGCCACCGAGAAGATGGCAAGCAGGGGTCTTCTCCTCGTAGCATGGCCCCCAGGCGCCGCAGCTCCCTCCGCTGCGAAGTCGGAGGAGACCTCGGGCTGCTCGGAGATCCTGAACTGCACCCTGGAGAGATAGACGTAGAGGAACAGGAGCATCAGCAGCGTCAGCGGGAAGGCGAAGACGAACCATTGGGCGAAGCTCACCCGGATGTCCAGGTGGATCTCCGCCTGGGCCGCGAAGACGGCGTTGGGCACGGAGCCGATCAGCGTGGCCAGCCCGCCGATCGAGGCCGCATAGGCGATGGCCAGCAGAAGCCCCTTGGCGAACCGGCGGAGGTCCTCCTCCTTGGTGAAGAAGCGCTTCTCCTTGACCTCCTCGATCAGTGCCAGGCGTCGAAGCATCATCAGGGCGGTGGCCGCATTGGAGATCCGGACAGCCCGGTGCCGGATGGCCGAGTGCGGTGTCCGCGGGTGCCCACCATCCGGATGACCGTCATGGCGATGCGCTTGTGCAGATTCCACTTCTGGATCGCCAGGGCGATGGTGAAGCCGCCCTGTACAGAGACGTTTGGGGTTTGGGGTAGGCGGTCGAGGCGGTGGCCTCATCGGTGCCGCCGGTCATCGGGAGCAGGATCAGCGGGGTCAGGGAGGTGGCCGGGATCGGCAGTCCCTCGGTGACCACCAGGTGGCCACCCAGAGCGTCACCGCGAGGACCGCCCGCGGGGCGTCGTCCAGCCCGGTGATGCCCGGTACGAAGTAGAACAGGACGAAGAGGGCGGGTCCCAGCAGCAGGCCCACCCGTCCCCGGGTGATCAGTCGGCGGCGCGGGCTCCATCTGGATCGCCAATAGAGGAGTTTTTTGCGATGGCCCAAAGGCGGCAAAAGAGTCATTCCACGCTCAGCGGCAGGCCCCGTCCGCTGAGTCCGCGGCCCCGTCCGGCGAGCTTCGCGGCGATGTCCCGCAGCGCAGCCCCGGCGGGGGAGGCGGGGGAGGAGAGGACCACGGGATCGCCGTCGTCGCCGGCCTGGCGCAGCGTGGTGTCCAGCGGCCGAGCGGGCGGGGGACCGGCCCTGACGCGGAGACCTGCTCCTGAAGGGACTCGGTCAGCCGGTCGGCCACGATCTGCCCCCCGCCTGAGCCGAAGAGGTCCAGCACGGTGCCGTCGGGCAGCGTCATCGGTCCCATGTTCTCGATCACCCCGGCCACCTTCTGCCCGGTCTGGGTGCTGAGCGCGCCGGCGCGCTCGGCGACGTCGGCCGCGGCGGTCTGCGGGGTGGTGACCACCAGGATCTCGGAGCCCGGCAGCAGCTGGGCCACGGAGATGGCGATGTCCCCGGTGCCCGGAGGCAGGTCCAGCAGCAGCACGTCCAGGTCGCCGAAGTGCACGTCGGTCAGGAACTGCTCCACCGCACGGTGCAGCATGGGGCCGCGCCAGGCCACCGCCTGGTTCCCCTCCACGAACATGCCGATGGAGATGGTTTTACGCCGTGGGCCACCGGCGGCAGGATCATCTCATCCAGCCGGTGGGCTTACTGTTTATGCCCAGCCCGGCACCGAAGCCGTGGACGTCGGCATTTCAGGTAATTTTTTTAATGAATAAATATTTAGAAAAGGGCATTTTTTTAATATAACAAAATGTACTGGCTAATTCGCTTAACTTATAAAAGACCGTTTGTAGAGAATACAAAAACCTACAAAATGGTTTTTGAAAAATCCCAATCCGACCATTTTCCACTTAGAAAAAAACGGAAAAACGCTTAAAACAGACCTTTTTTAAAAAATTCATTCCTCCGTTAATTTTAAATATTAAGGGCTAATTTTTTAAGAAAAGATAGTCGATAACATATACTTTAAGCTACCGAAAGATGAAAATTGTCACATTAATAGTTTTTATTCAATCGCACTATACACAAATTAGGCCCTTATCTTGCAAGTGCCGTGAATATAAGGCAAATGTTCCGATTTGAATTTTTAAAACGGATTTTTAAAGGTGAGATTAAAAGCTACAAATTGTTTATCTTACATTTTTATATATAAGTTTGGAGAACTTAACGCGTCGAGCGAAAATTCGCGACCGAGACGTATTGAGTCGACCCTGGAGAGGGCACCCAGCAGCGAAGAAGAAGCGAGAGACGGGCTGCATATCGCGAATTTTCGCTCAGCGCGCTAGGTTCACAAGCATTTTTAGCAATGTTTCCAAACTTATTTAAAAATGTGAGATATAACCGACACAAAAATCTAAAAGGATTGGGTCAGGTGACCTAGACGGCCATTCTGTTGCACCACTACGACTGATTGACTATTTCATAATTGGCATTAGGATATTCTCTTAGACCAAAAAAATAGTGCGGTAATGCCTCATCTTGCTGAAAAATAATATCTTGTAGGAATTTTTTTGTGAATCTAGTGCCACAATATTGTTTATTAAAGGAGTTATGTGGGTTTGCAGCAGCTCCAAATACCTCTAATCGGTTAAATTTTCTTCTAAAAATATGGGGCCAACAATATGATTTTTTAGTATTTACAAAGGATTTACGTTACTCTAGTACCAGAAATATAGGGTAATTATGAATGGAATAAATTAGAAATTCATCCCCCAAAGGGTTAAAGTGAGGCATGAAATTTTGTGTGAGAAATTAATACCCGGACTTCAAATATGTAATCATTCTTAAGATTTTACTAAAAAATGGTAATTTTCATTACCTTTTTTTTAGTAAATCGAACGTTTTCGGAAAATTTAACTTTTATTAGTTTCTAACAGTTGAGTAAAATGTTACTTAAACAGATGCTTAGTACACTCCCTGAACTTGAAAACACTTTCTTATTCTACGCAAGGTTTTCTCGTTTACTGCAAACAACGTACCAGGATTGTTCCAAATCTGTCTACAATGAAAATACCTTATATCAGCAAAACGAAATCTTTTTTGGTATTAACTGACCCCAGAAAAGAAAGTCCTAATGGATTGGGATCTGGGGACCTAGCTGGCCACGGAAAAGGTCATCCAACAGGTCAAAAACAGCAATCAAATGTTGGCGCACTAAACGGTCGAAATGGGGTGGTGCACCGATGTGCATAAACCACATGGATGTTCTGATGTGAAGAGGTACATCTTCCAGTAGCTCGTTTAAATATTGCTGCAAGAATTGCAAAGTAGCGAGTACCATTTAATCTATCGTCTAAAAAATGGATTAATTAGATGGTTTCCAATTATACCAGCTCATACATGATCATAATCCTTTGCTGGTGTTTTGTTTAAATAATCTCACGGGGATTCTCTTCTGCCCAGATATGTACATTATAAGAATTAAATATTCCATCTCGGGTAAAACCCTTGCTTCATCCGTAAACAAAATTATGCCCAAAAAGTTGGTTTTTTCTCTAGATCGCTGCAAAGACCAGTTGGCATAGTCGAGTCTTGCTTGGTAATCTTCTGGCATTTTAGCATGCCATGCCTTTTGAACGTAATACGGATGAAGCAGTTATTCTTTAAGGGTTTCATGAACTACCCAGTTTGTGTTGCTAGCTTGCGAATACTGTTAGACGGATTCTCCTTAATTTGTTCCAAAATGCGTTCCTCTACTTCAGGGAATTCTTGCGTTTTTTGGGCACCCTCTTTACCACGCCGGGGTAACAGGTTCCCCTAAATAATTGATATTTATTTTAATAATCAATTTAATAATTAATGCATATTTTTTATTTTACCTGTTTCTCTTAAACGACGATCAATTCCTTTAAATATTTTTCGATTGGGTTAAACTCGAGCTGGAAATCTTTTAAAATAAATTCTCCTTGCCTTTAATGAATTACACAAAGCCTCTCTATAAACCAACTGCATGTCAGTGTGCAGTTATAATGAAATTCTTGTCAACCTTGTGGTGTCAATGAAACCACCTACTTACTTACCTGGAGTTTGTCTAATTCCACCATAATAATTAGTAAAGAAAACTGAAATTAAAAACGAATAAAAGTTAAATTTTCTTGAAAACGTTTAAATTAATCGAAAAAAATGAAAGGTGCCTTTTTTTAGTAAAATCTTAAGAGTAACTAAAAATCACTATTTCCGTCGTAATTAAAGAACCTGTCAAAAATTTCGCCCCTTTTGTGTAAGAGCCAGTCCGTTTCTAACTTCCTTAAAAGTTAAAGAGCAGTAATGTCGATTTAACAATAATAACCCCCTTAAGAAAATCCCAAAGTTGTATTGAATTATACAGAGTGGTTTAAAATTTAAAACCAAAAATGAAAGCAGGTTGTCCCAGGTAAAAAATCTTGGCGACCCTGTATCCTCCGTTAGGAGCGCTGTAGGGAAAAAGTTATATGAAACACTAGACCCATTTTGACATCCCCTATAAGCCCCGAACTTACCAGCATCCTGTATAACGGAAAAAATATTTTTTGAAAAATAAGCAATACGTAACTCATTGTACTTCGTTCAGTTATTGAAAGATAAATGGAATATATGTGCAATTTGAAAGTGGTAGCGTTATTGACCCAAGGACTTCAGTCACTTTACAAATACTGCTGCTTTTTGTGTGAGTGGGACAGCCGTGCAGACCACAAACATTATAAAGCAGGTTTGGCCTCCGTGAAAAAGAAGGATTGGAGTTAAAAATTTGACCCGAGAACCGTTAGTTCAGAAAGAAAAAATATATTTACCTCCACTTCACGTAAAATTAGGATTGATCAAAAATTTTGTAAAAGCACTGGATAAAAACGGAAATGCTTTCAACTATTTAAAAGAGAAATTTCCACGTATAAGTGAAGCCAAAGAGTAAGAAGGAATTTTGTTGGTCCCCAAATTAGGCAACTCTTTAAAGATGCCAACTTCACGGACATTTTAAGTGACCATGAAAGACGGGCATGGAATGCATTTGAAAGTGTTTGCAAAAATTTTTCTTGGAAACACCAAGTCAGAAATTATCGTGAACTCGTGGAAGAACTGCTCACGGCCTATCATATTTTAAAATGCAACATGTCCCTAAAACTTCACTCTCCATTCCCATTTGGACTTTTCCTGAAAATCTGAACTATATCGGACGAGCATGGGGAACATTTCACCAAGACATCGCATCGATAGAGAAAAGATATACTGGAAAGTGGAGCCCGAATGTTAGCCGACTATTGCTGGACCCTAATACGAGACACATCAGTCTTTCTTATAAAAGAGGAAGAGTTCAGGAAATGAATATTAAATAAAATAACACTTGAAAATGTTTATACTGAACATAAATTAACTGTTACTAAAATGTATCATACCTTCTTATTTTTTAAATTAATAAATCAGTATTAAAGTGAGTTTTTATTGAATTTTGCTTAATAATTGAAATTAGATTTTAAATCTACAGTATGTCCGCGGATGCATTTAACAGAGGAAAAATGAACCAAAAACCCAAGATACGAAAAATCATTCTTGATAAAAATTCTGTTTGTAAAAAAAATGTTAACACAATAAGAAAATAGTTTTTTATCATACACCCCAAAATGCAAAAACATAAAATCAAACATAAACATTTAAATTTGGGCCCTTTTTTTAACGTAAAATAATAAATAAAAAACTTTTATCCTGAGATCAATTGATAAAATTTTTTTTGGAGTTTTAACCCTTTTGTGCATTAAAACCGTTTTTTTGATTATAAAAAAAGTATTTATTTATTCTTACATTTTTAAATCTTTAAACTCAAGCCCCCTAATCAATAAAAAATATATTTTTAAGCAGCTTTTCATTTTAAAAAATAACTAAAAATCCCATTGTCTTATTATGAAAAGCTTTTTTTTATTGTAAAATTTGACCCTTTAAAAAAATTTCCTTTATCATAAAAATTTTTTTAAAAAAATATGTTTGGGAGCTTTAATAGATCGATTACTATATATAAATAAACAAAAAAGTTGTTATTACAGTTATCTAGTTTGGGACAATTTATATCAAAATCATTAAATACCCTGGATTTTTTATTGCGGATTTTACAAGCTTCTAAAATTCCAAACCAATGATGTATTGCATTATTGAAAAATTCATGTTAATAAACCATAAAGGAATCATGGCTAAGAAGAAACAGAAATAGATTTTTTGGTAAGATTTTAGCCAGGAATAAAATGCTTTTTGAATAAAAAAAGCGATACAGCATTGGTTTTGGGACCTTCAAAGCTCTTAAAATTCGTAATAAAAAATCCAGGGCCTATTCAAAAAACAAGTAGATGATGAGCTCAAAGGGGAAAAACGTTGGTATCATAAATCTTGTAGAACAGAAAAATAAGCAATAAGAATATAAAATTTATTTTGTTATATTTTTTGTAAATATCAAAAATTAAAAAAAGAAATCGCAATATTTGTTTTCGCAAGTATAAATTTTTTTAAACTTTTGGTGGCATTTTGATCAGCATTCTAGCGAGGTCGCAATGATGAGGCCCCAATTTGGGAACCCGTTAGTAAGGGAGGTTTTTAAAATAAGGCTAACAGAATTAGTTAAACAGTATTATGGTCTTTTTTATGCAAACCATCCCCTTATAAATAGTTTAATTACATTTTTTTTTTTTTTTCGCGCCTGGGTTCGCTTTATTATCAAAAACGTTCTACAAGTACCGTAACAACTTTACATAAAAATATAAAGGAACAATGGCTAATGGTACTCGTTCATATACCTACGTATACCGTTCGATTTTACACACGTGTCCGAGAAAATGCGATTCGACTGAAAAGTAATCTTTCAATTAGTTTTGGTATTCTTGTTTCGTAAAAATGTGCCACATCAATAAAATTCAAAATTTATGATTCGTTTTTTTTGGTTAACTTTTAATAGTTGTAGGTCGTCAATTCAATGTAAAATTGTCTCTTTATTAGTTGCCATTCGATTTACAAGAAAATATAAATGTTTTCATCGACACCTGACCTGATTGTTACTCTCGTAAATGTTTATAATAGAAACACGCTATAAACAAAACGATGGATGCCTAATTGAAATGATTTTTAAGACACAATTCTAAAAATTGCACATGTTTATTTGGAAGTTTAATTAAAAATAGAATACATTGTAAAATTTTTTTTTAATATATTACCTTCAAGATTTAAGTTACAAAATGGGTCATTTAGGATGTTTTATGGACCGTTTTGGCTGCATAATCGCATCGAAAAGTGCATAATTAAAAAAAAATGCTCTAAAACGCATTTATAATCGTCCAAATTTATATACTCGGGGGTTTTCGAGGTCGTTTCAAATTTTAAAGAAAACGGTTTTGGCTGATGAAAAACCAAAATTAAAATTTTAAAAAGTACTTTTTTTTATTTTTTTCTTAAAAAACCCATATAAAACAAAAAAAAAAAATTTTTTTTTTTTTGGTTTAATATTTTTAAAAACTTTTGTTTTTATTTTTGGAAATTTAAATAAAAATTTCAAGGGTTTTAATACGTTGGATAAAATTAAATTTTTTATTATTTTTTATTTTAAAATAAACATCATTATTTTTTTTTTTAATAACGTTTTTAAAAACTCCAGAATGCTTCTAATAAAAATACAAGAGTTAAATTTAGGTGGCAGTAACTGGTGTAAAAGCTTAAGCGATACCGAATATCACATGAATTACTTACTGCAACCTAACTATGAATTTGGTATTTTTACTGGCAACATTTAGGGGTTTTTAAATGTTTACTACTTAAAACAATATAATAATAGTGTTAACATATAAAAGTGGAATAAATCAATTATTTGTTTATTTGTAATTGGGTAAAAACCTTTAAGTCTTAGAAATATTTTGAGAAAATTTAACGGCTTAGAACATGACTTTTGTTGCCACGTAAATAATACAGAACAAAACCTTCTCTGATTGTTATTTAACTTATTATTTTGAAAATTATACAGTAACATCAAAACAATTTTTAAAGAAAATTGCATATTTAAAAAAATTTAACAGGCTAGATTAAATACAAGCATTCAAATTTGTAGGTATTGTTATTTAGAAGTATTACAATTTATTATTAAGCCAATCCGATACAGTATTAGGTCTAAATATTAACAGTTATACTTCTCGCACTAGTTTTGAGAAAATTACTTTTCCGCACTAGTGCAGGAAAGTGACCCTTTCCGAAAAAGTTAAATTAACTTTGCATCACTGATGCTAAAATTTTCCAGTTCTAGTATTATTATTTTCAAAAAAGAGGTCAGAAACCAATCAATGTACCTTTACCACTTACAATTTTTTAAAAAGTAATGTCTGAAGTCAATGTCAGTTAGTAAAACATAATTTTCATAATTTATATTCTGTTTTGAGTAATATAATAAAATAATTTATGTGCTACACTCGTCCCATGATAACCGATAAGTTTAAAATAACACATATCGCCATTTACGCCTTCTATTTAAATGGTCGATATTTTTGTTTGTTTTTTACCAAAAATCTTTGTAAATAAATAAAAACATGTTTTTAAAAAATAAATTTCAAACATTGTATGATTATTTCATGTCCCTTTTCACGATTTTGTGATAAAGAAGGAAAATAGTGTAAAAAAATTTAATCTAATCCTAAGATTCTGGTTGTACTTTAAAAAAGTAAACATTTTTATAACTGTTTTTTAGGCATATACTTTTACTAATAACAAACATTTGTGACAGAATAACAGGGGTTTAAAAAAATGTTTAGTAACCTTTGGTACCTAGATATCATTGTAACGCCCCTTAAATTTTTGTGTCTACAGTATGTCGAGTTTAAAAAAATTGTAAGTTTAAAAAACCAAAAATCTAATTTCTTTTTTTAAAAAACAGAAAAAGAAAAAAAGGGAAGAAAAAAAAATTTACTTTCTTTCATTCAATTAGAGGGACCTGTATATATTAAAATTTGCTTGGTCTATCCAGTAATTAATAATTTTGATCCTTTAAATTATTAAATGAAATAAAACTACCTAAATGTACACCTTATTTCTTTTTAATAATCCACAGAATTACACAAACATTTTGGAAATCATCTAAAAGATAGTTAAGAATGCCTTACTTTTCTCACTGCTATTTTCTATGAAATTTTCATTATTCTATTTTTTATAATTGATATATTATTATCTATTCGGTTACCTAACGTAACGTCTCAAAAGAAGCCCCAAAATTAAAAATATAAAAATACTTACCAAGTAAAGAATGCCGGGTGTGTTACCCTTGGTTTCAAGACAAAACCATACAACCTCTAGTTTTTTTGTTACCAATTATAAGTAACAAACTAAACAAAACTGATTTATCATGTGTAAGGGGGGAAACATTAAATTTTTCGTATAATTTTTTTTTTTGCAAAAGAATCGGCGGGGCCAACCGCCGTTATTTTCATACTGGGCTAGTTTTTTGATCGAATGGGCCATAGCATTGGGCTTCCCACCTTTTAACCTTTGGCCCAAATCCATTCAAAGAAGAGCCGTTCGTCTTATTAATGATCAACCCCACAGAAGGCTTCCCTTCTTGCCCCCGGACTTAGGGGTCTTTCTTCTATATGTATTTTCACGACTTTTCTTAGAGAGTTGGCCGTATTTCCTTCTTGGCAGCTCCCAACAGAGAATCACGTATCAACTTTTTGTTCTTTTTCGGTTTAACTAAAGGCCTAACCCCTATCTTCTCCTTCATTCCCGTCGTCGTCCCTAAAAATCCATTTAAAGTTTGCATGGTTATTTTCCGCACCAAAACTTTCACAATTTTACCTAACCCTTTACCTTCATTTACAAACTAGATACATTTACTCTTTTCACTCTTTGCATTGCAAAAGGGTTTTTTCCCAAAAAGGCGGGCGTGTTGAAAAGGGAAAAAAACAAGGTGTGTATGGTTTTAACAAAAATCTTTATTTAGAAAGGTCCTTTATGCCATTTGTATGGAATATAACATCATTAAAAATCCCCCGGGGTTTGAATGGCCGGGGCGAAGGTAATTTTGTGACTCTCCGCATAGATCCGGCTGTTTTTGCGATAGCATGGGTTATGTTGTCTTTCAGGGCTTCATTTCGGTCTTTGGCGTAACCGCGCTTAGAAACCACCAAAAGAAAAAGTCTAACGGGGGCAAATCGCACATTTTGGTGGCCAATTCACGTCATCTCTTCGAGAGATTACTCGACCTGTCGAAAAATACTCAATGTTTCTTTTTCTGTATGGCATACCCTCCTTTGAACCACATGTTGTCGACGTCCTATCTTTTTAAGGGGGGCCAAAAAATTTGGTTAAAAAATTTCTCTGTAGCGCTCGCCGTTGACTGAAATGGCCTCCCAACCTTTTTAAAGAAGTACGGACCAATAACGCCGCCCCCAAAAACCCACCATACGTTACTTTTTGTGGATGCATTGCCACCTGGGGAACCTCGTGTGGGTTAGCTTCGTCCCATATACGGCAATTTTGTTTGTTGAATAGCCCCTTTATCCCCAAAAAGCGCTTCGTCGCTAAAGATGTTTTTTTGGCCCCAAAAAAGGGTTCTCTTCCAAACGTTCCCCGGCCCATTCACAAACAAACGGGGGTTTCCTATGGTCATAAATTTTAAGCTCCTGGGGGAGTTGAATTTTGTTCCGGTGAGGCCCAAAACCCGAGGCAAAATACGCCAAATAAATTGGCGAAAGACCAGTTCTTGTGCACGGCGAGGGGAACGACTGCCTGGGCACTATTCTTGGTCGTTCCTCTTTCAGAATCCGTCGAATTTTTTTTAATTTATCAACAGATTTGACGGGGCTGAAAGTGGAAAGAAATAGCGTCCCTTTTTTTTCACACTTTCACGGACAGCAGCAATGTTTTCGGCGGATCTGGCGTTCCTCTGACGTACGGGTGTTGGTTGCTTGTTTATCGAAGGGGGCGTCTCGTTTGGCCCAAACCTTGTAAAGTCGACTTTGAAGGGCCACCCGTCTACCGTAAAATGGGCCAA
Organism: Listronotus oregonensis; assembly: GCA_019359885.1. Classification (NCBI taxonomy): domain Eukaryota; kingdom Metazoa; phylum Arthropoda; class Insecta; order Coleoptera; family Curculionidae; genus Listronotus; species Listronotus oregonensis. The sequence continues at coordinate 17,211 of JAHBCN010014361.1, forward strand.
CGCGCTTTTTTTTCCCAAAATACTCATTTTAATAATAAAGATTTATCCTTTGAACGTGCTGCTCAGTCTTTAACCCCCCTGTTGATTTGGCCCCCAGTAATTGAATAATAAACAATTTGATTTGACAAACGCTGAAAAAACAACATAGCCCCCCCAATTCAAAATAAAACCCTTTTTTTAAAAAAAACCCTTTATAAACGAAGAGCAACCACCTAAAATATTACTCCGTAACTAATAAAATTTACCTCTCCTTAATACCCAAGAAGCACAACCTATTAGTTTCAGAAATTCCAAAACTAAATTTGACTTTTAAATTTAATCTTCAAAAAAAGGGGAAAAAATTATATATTTAGGGGGAAACCCCTACAATTCCCAAAAGTATTAAAATCCGTCACAGCATTGCTCATTACAATTTTGTGATTCATTTTGTTGAATTTAACGTATTCTTTTTTTTCTTTTAAAATTTTCACCTTATGTATAAAAAACATTCAAATTCCCCGATTATCATTTCCCCCAAATTTTTTCCGAACATTTTGGGAAAAAACCATTTTTTTTTTTAAAATTGTTGATTGCTCGATTTGGTGTCATGTGCATGAGTAATTTAACGTGCTCCTTGAAAAAACTTTGATATAAATACATAATTCAACGTGTCAACATGTGTTTTGGTTCATTATCATATGCACTTGTTTCAGACATTCATTATTTGATATTGTAATGAAAAAAGTGCACAGCGTCGGCTCTATAAATTTTGGTGTAGCTGGATTACTTTTTTTACAGGGTGGGCCAAAATCGAGCTTTAACATCGAGATATAAAAAACCGTAAAAGATACAAAACAAAAAATATTTTTATTTTTATTTATTTTCAGATAGTCCACAAAGGTTGAGGCCTATGTACTAACGTACCATGGGTGTATGGAATTTTTTTCAGGTAGCAGGTTCCATGGTCTGGACACTCTAAGGATGAAGGAATAAAGAAATTAAGTATACGGGGTTTTAATTGAACTGTAAAAGGATAAAAAAAGTTTTTTATGTCTTGTTTGTTGGGAGCTGGCAGGGGAAAAATTTATACTGGCTGATTTTTTTTTTGCAAAATTTAGTTCCAAAATTTAGGTAAATTTAACCCCCACTTGGTATATCTCTGATTTTTTTCCGGGGTTCCAATGCAACCCCGATAAAAAAAAAAAACTATACATAGTTCAATGCGATTTAAGAAAAAAAAATACATTATTATTTTTTAGCTTAATTATGGTGTTTTATTGAGTATTTCATTTAAATGTTCCCACTAAAAATGAGCAACTATCCCCCTTTTTTACTCCCCAAAAATCTTCCTGAACTTACCTGGACAAAAAACATGACGCGTTTTTGCGACAAAATATTGTTGGGTTAAAAAAAACACGGTGTTTCTAGCTAAAATTTTTCTTTTTTTCGTAAAAAAATCTTGTCAAATATCAATAAAAAAAAAAATTTCCCCGTGAAAATATTTCTCTTGTTTTATTAAAATTTGTTGTTTTTTTGGCAATTTCGTTCATGATTTTTTTTACAATTTTTTTTTTTGTAAATTCTTTTAAATTCCCCCAAACAATAAACTTTTAAAAATGAAATATTTGACCCCAAATTTTTTTTTTATAATATCAGTGTGCCCCAAATTGGGCCTACATGTATTGGGAACTCGGGAAAAAATTATAGCTACAGTTTTTGGTTAAATTGGAAATTTTTTTGACAATTTAATTGAAAAAAATTTAAAACTGCTTTCAGTTTTTTTTTTATCTTTTAGGTTTTTTTGATCCGAAAAACCAAAATGGTGCATTTTTAACTTTTCCCAGCTGGCAAACTCCCTTTTTTTTGGGTTTTAAAATTACTACATTATTAAACCTTTTTTTTAAAAAAAAATTTTAATTAAAGTAAAAAATAACTTTATTTTTTTTGGAATTTCCCCAAATTTGGTTTTTTTTACGGACGCCATTTTGGTTTTTAAAATTTTAAAAAAAGCTCTTAAAAAGCTTAAAAAACTTTTCATTGATGTATCACAAGTCAAGGTTTTAGTTTCAAGCACTAAAAACGATAATTTTTGTTTATTTGATAGTAGGCTTAGACTAGACTGCGTAATGGCCCCCCCCCCGTTTCAAAAAAAACAAATGATACGCATTCGGAGGGGATCCCTTCCCCTAGAAAATTTAAGATTCTTAGTGATGAACTTGTGGATTTTTTATGTATACAAAAAAAATCTAGTTACTGGGGTTGCTTTTGGGGAAAATGGATCCCCCCACGATCCCCTTTTGGGGAAAAAAATATTAATAGGGGGAAAAAAAAAGGGCAAAAAAAAAGGTCTTAACAAAAAAATGGGTTTTTCCCCTAAGAGTGTCTAAAATTTTCCCCCACCCTATGTGATCATGAAAAAAAAAAATTACATTGATGCAAAAAAAAAATATTTTTTTTAAAGTGCATACCCGGGGGAAAAAAAAAAAAAACTAAAAACCCCCGGAATACATTGGGGGAAATTTTTTAAATTTTTTTCTACTCCGGGGGTTTTGGATGGAATACAAAAATTGACATCAACGGGGACCCCCAGGGGCCCCCAAAGTGACCAGAGTGAATTATTCCCATCGTCCCCAAAAAGTTTTGGGGGAAACCCCCTTTACCACGGGGTTTTTTGAGGTCGCTCGACCAAATATTCGACGACTTTGGTCTCCGCGGCACCTAGTGCCCAGGGTGGCAGATGTCAACATCGCCCCCAAAATTTTTTGTTTCTGCTTTTTTAAAACTTTAACTTTTTTTTTAAAAACAATTTTTTTCTTTCCTTATTTCTTCCCCAATAAAAAAAAAAAAGGGCTAAAAAAAAAAATTTTTCTCAAATTATTTAATACAAAAAAAATATATTTTTATTTCTTAATAAAATATACTAAAGTAATGGACTAACATAAAAAAGTGAAAAAAATACTTTTTGAAAGAGATGACGATGTGTTTTTGTTGACGTTTCTCTGCTTGGAAAAATTGGGGGAATTTGCTATTAAAAAAGGGGCGTTTTTATTTACCAAAAATTAATTTTCCCCATAGAAAAATTTTAAAAAAAAATAACAAAAAACAACCTTCAAACTATTACCTAGTTCTGGTTTTTTCCCCCAAGTAATTTGTGGTTAGGTTTCGTCGCCCAAAAAAAAAAAAAAAAAAGGTTAAAAAAATTTTTTTTATTTTTTAAAAAAAAATATGGGACCCCCCTTTCCCCGATAATTATTTTTTTTAATTTTTTTTTTTTAACTGTGTTTTTTTATTAAATCAATAATGCTTTAAAGCTAAATTTAAATCCTTTTTTTTTTTGACAACGTCGCAAAATCTGGCCTTTTTTTTACCTGAATGTTTTTTTTTCGACTTTTATTTTTTTTTCTCTGCAAAAATGTTTTTTTTTGGATTTTTTTTTTTACCAAAAAAAATTTTCTTTTTTTTCTTTTTACAACGGACCCAAATGTTTCATATTTTAACTTTTCGGGTGCATTTTTAAAAACGCATTTTTCTTATGCCCCGATGCAATTTTCATTTTATTAGGGGCCCATAGGTTCCCAAAATTTTCCCCAGACGCTCTGAGGGCCGTCCGTCTTACTGCACAAAATTCGTAGGTTCAGTGCTTTATTTCCTCGACTATAAATAAGTTCCTGTGGCCTTAATAATTTATAAGGTAAATTCTTCTAGTTATTTTAAATATTTTTATTTTTTTATACCCACTCTTACCATATTAACTAAGTATTACTATTAAGAGGTATACAAAAATAAGACAAAATTTTATCAAATTTATGTAAAGCAGGTAATAAAACTATTTTGACAGGTAACTTTTACCAACCCCCTTAAAAATTAATAAGTTTTTAAAAACTACTACCAGAAACTATTTACCTAATTAAATAAATAATTAATCGTGCGGTTTTAACCTTTAAACAAAAATAACAAAATCACAGTATCTTTAATTAAAAAAAAAGAATAATAAAATTTACCTGTTTAAAAAAGCACAACCGCTCCTGGATGTGCATCTTACAAATGTTCTCCAGAATCATCCCCAATTAAAATAGTCCCCCAAAAAAAAACTAAAGACCAATTAACCATCCATTGCTAATGACACAAAAAAACTCCAAAAAAAACCCTATTAATCACAATCCCTTTTAAATTTTTTTTTACAGTCACCTAGTCAGTTAAATGGACACAACTGTTTTAATAATAATTTTTAAAAAATTGGAAATTTATAATTAAAAACCTTGGTGCAGTCCTTTCGTACAATTTTTTTAAACATAACTAAAAAACTGGTAAATTTTTATTTTTTTAAATTACAAAAACTCGATAATTTAAAAAACCCCAAAAGCACCTGTAACCCCAAATTTTTTCAAACCACTGTCACTGGATTCCCGCGCTTACGCAACTACGATGTACTGTGAAAAGTCGAAAAAAAGAACGTCGAACGGGGTTAAACCCCGGCAAATGAAGCACGGAAAGATAGACCCTCGTTTCGTAACGCTTGGGGAAAAGACTGTTGAGCAACGGTCGGTCGGCTACTGCCGCTTGCTGTTCGGGGGGTTTGCTTTTCTTCTGGGACGGGATTTTGGAGGGGAAGGGGAAAACACCCTCCTTTTTCATTTGGTGCTTTTTAGAAGCCGGTGTTTCTACGAGATGTAGTAAAATCGGATGATTGTGCTTTTATTAGATAATGGAACAAACATGACGTATCCTATCTAGATTGGGGGGTTCCGGGTCCGGTGTAGTTTAGCTCCATTCGATTTGAAAAAAATAAATATTACAGATAAAAGAACACATTTTTGTTTAGTAGATTTCCAAAAAAAAAAAACCGAAAAATCATTTTTTTAGAAAAAGAAAAAATTAAAAAACGAAAAAAAATTCTATGTTTTTTGGGTTAAGAAAAAGGGCCGAATTTGCGGCTTGTCGGATCAAAAACAAATTGTTCGGAACCCGCATTTATGATAAAAAAAAATTTTTCAATTTAATGAGGAAAACCTAACGACAACTAACCAAAAATAACCCCAAAATAGGTAATAGTTTGAAAGTTGTTGTTGGTTAGTTCTGATTTGTTGTTTCTATAAAAAAAAATTTATTTTTTTGGGAAAAAGGGAAAAAAAAAACCCTTTAATAATAACAAATTATTAGAAAAAAAACTAAATTGCTTTTTTTAAGGAAACCTAAAAAAAGACAAAATTTCATCTCTTTTTTTAAAAGGATTCTTTCTCCTCTTTTTTTTGTTAGTCTTATTTTTTTTGTATTTTGTGATGTTAGTCCGCCATATTATCAGCATATTTTTTTTCGGGAAATAAAGAAATTTTTTATTTTGTGAAAAAAAGTGATGAATATTTCGGTTTTTTTGACCCTATGTGTTTTATTATGGGGTTTAAAAATATTTAAAACAAAAATTTTTTTAAAAAAAATTTCTATTTAGCAATGGAGCTAAAAATTTAACGTAACCCCTTCCATATTTTTATTTTTAAAAAGCGGGATGTTAAAGTCGTTAATTAGCTATTTTCTTTTCCCTTTTCTTTTAATATAATATTAAGCATTTTTACCTCTTGGTCATACCAATTTTTTAGAAGTTATTAAAAAAAAAAAAATATGTATAAGGTTTTAAACCTTATGGGGGGCAGTTGTTTATAAAAAAATAATAAAAAATATTATTAACTAAAGTCCAAAAAGTTATTTATTTTACTATATAT
>JAHBCN010014362.1:0-22778 GCA_019359885.1 Listronotus oregonensis
CCGAGCCCCTAGGGTTCACCTTAAGCTCTAGGACTTCGAGCTCTAGAGCTTCAGGTCTCTGAGCTCCAAAGCTTCGTAGGTTAAATTTTTTAAGTCATATGGCGTAGTACCCTAAAATAGGTCTATACATAGGACATATGATTAAACCTTAGTAGTAGCTCTTAGACAACATTAAACTACAGAACACACTTGCTGCATTCTTATGAAACATTAAACTATATTTAATTAAAAAACTAATGAAATACTTATATTTTCCTTAGATACATTATTCTCCATGCTGGTTCAGAAAAAGGATTTGTTGATGGTGCCACTAGAAGTTTTAAATCAAGAAAACAAAAACAGGAGATTACCATGGCGAGATGAAATCTAAAAATTTTGAGAAGTGGGTTAGAGATGATCTACTACCTAATTTGAAAAGGCCTTCATTAGTAATTTTAGGTAATGCCAGCTACCAAAAAGTAGGTTGTTAGAAAACTGGTCATATAGTGGCGGAAAGAAAAGAAAATATGGTTAAATGGTTAAACGAAATATTTTTTTTTGCAAAATCGGCGACAAAATAGATTTTGTGGTGCTTGATTCGCGCCTACCAAAGTCTTCCAAATCTTATGTTGTCGATGCTCTTTTTCCCAGGAGGTGGTCATCAAGTGCTGCGCTTGCATCCATATCATTGTAAATTCAATGCTATTGAAATGGTATATATTTAAAAATAATAAGACATTCCCTATTTTATGGGACCCATATTATTAGTATATTAATAAGGTAAATGGTAATAAAAATCATTTACAAGTTATCTTCTTTTACTTAGTAGCTTTTCTTTATTAAACTACCTTACTGCTTTTAAAAAAAAGCAAAATATTAAATGACTATTTCATTTAAACACATAATATCAATGACCACAGTAGTTGCCAAAATCTTGAATTCACAAGCAACCATTTACAGTCCAGCTGCTAAAACGCCAAACCTACCACTTTGTCTGCTCTCTTATCTTAAAAGTGTCCAGACTAGTATCTGCTGCGTGCAGATTGCATACATTTTTCTTTCGTCATTACATACGTTTGCTTTTTTTATAAAAACGCCTGGTGGCCACTGCCACTTCTAAAGCCTTTTAAACACGACCTTCCAACGTTTTTGATAAATTTATTTTATAAAATATAAGCAATTTATTGTGTTAATGATACTCTGAATAAATAAATGATTATTACTGTTTTGTTTTATTTATTTTATAATTTAATATAGGAAGCAGCTAATGAAGTTATATCAGACGAAATAAATCGACTTTAGGCATCTTTACAAAATTGTAAATTTGCATAATAAGGGATATCGAACCATCGCTTATAGTGAGATATTTTATCAGGATATTTCAATTCAACTGTAAAGAGTTTGCCTGCAAATATAACAAAACATAACGGGTCTGTTTGATATTCAGAAATAGTGTACACTATTTTACATTTTTTACTTACCTAAGCGCTCAATTGAAGGTGTATTTACGGACTAAGTGTTAAAAAAAGTGTACAATAGTGTAAACTATTTCTAAATAACAAACACTTAATAAATAACTATTAATCTGCACTAGATAGGCGAAAATGATAATTTTTAATAAAATATGGCCAAACATAAAGCTTTCACAATTTATGCAAATATATGAACAGCAAGAAAAAATACTGATGAATTTAGTTATTGTAATCTAACGACATTTTTTTAAGATATTAAAATTTTAAAACTCTCTTCCCTCAGTACGGTCCTGACTACAATTCTTATATCAGCCAACTTAAATCTGAAAAACAAAATTTACTAATATGTAGGGATATTCGCATTGCCAACCTAAAAATGTTAGCTTGGACAAACTATATGAGCTTAAATGGGATCGAGCACTCCTTGTTAGGTTTATCACCCTTGGTCTAGCCCAAGGGTAATAAACTTAACAAGGAGTGCTCGATCTCATTTAAGCCCATATACAGCAATTTAAATGTCAATTCGGTATTTGTGACGTAATCCGTTTGCCTGTTTGTTTTGTATACAAGTGGTGTAAAGTCTTTATTTTTTAAAATGTTATACATTACAGTTCTAATAGTAAGTTCATATCCAAAATAGTTTTTAAAAGTTGAATATTTAACAAAAATTAATAAAATAAATCTACCTTCTGGGCAAAATGGGCAAACGGATGACGTCCAAACATAACCTATATCTGCGGACAAATAGTAAAAATCGAGCAGTCCTTGTTAAGTTTACCACCCTTGACGTAAGCTAACTTTTCTAACTCACGTGGTTTTCGACGTTTGATAGTTGGCAGTTGAAATTTGACAGCTGACAGCCGCCTTTTTTAGCGCATGCGCGGTTCTCTAAAATAGATCTGTTCGTAAGCTAAATGACGTATGACGTCAAGATATAGACCTCCACCGCTGGTGGTGGGCGTAAAACACCCTACTACTGGGTACAAAGTAATGACGTAATACTGACGTCATAACACTTTCCCTATGTTACTGCTTCTCGCCAAAATAAGCCGGTGTGTTAACTGTCGTAACAATTTTTAACGCGGTATGTGGCCAAAATTTGTTTCTTTTGAATAAAATATGTTCGTTTGTCAAATCACGTCACCACACTACGTAATTTTGTTACTTGTAGAAGCGGTTTGAAATTAAGTGCAGAAAAACATGTTTAAAATAGCCCAGAAAAAAAATCAACACGTAGAACCTTCGAGCATGTACCTTCTAGAGACTGCCTTGCTGCCTGACCATGCAAAAATATCTCCTTTCTCACGCCAAGTGCTGATAGTGGTCAACAGCAACTTTTCAATATTGGTGAGACTGTGGACCAACATTAACACGTCAAGCGAGAGAGAAAGGTTATACCTGTTTTTTTCTCTCTCGCACGCTTGTTTGGCCGGCCCAGCTATTTCCGTAAGACGCTGTATAATACAAATTTGACAGAGGTTAACTGATGAGCCAATGATAGCCTACTACACCACGGGATGTGATTCTCTAATTTATCACAGCTGAGTTAATTTAATTAGTCGGCTAATCTTTTCGAGCATGTACCTACCTAGAGGCAGCCAGGCAGTACCATTAGGGTGTGAGGGAGACTTTAAGTCTATTCCTTGGGTTTTGGGTTTATTGCAAAATCAAAACACACTTCACTAATAATCAGCGGATTTCCAGTGCGCGTGGGGTGTAGTAAGATCTAGGGAACAAAAAAGTGTAAATTTTGTTGTCAAACTAACCTCTCTTTCTTATATATTTTCTATTTACGTTTGATAAAAAACAAACCAATATCTAGTACCAAGACTACTAAGCAAAGCACCGACAATGACGGAAAATTTTCATAATTATAAAATTTAACCTCACATTTATAATTTTCAGCTGTCCAAATGTCAAAAATATGTATATCACGGCAAATTACACTTCTTACACCTCCTATCGACGAGGTGTAATTTAATTCACACCAGTGTACGCCAATCTTGCAAAGTAAAACAAAAGTATGGTGTATTTTGCACTGTTTATTGTCAAAGGAATGTATAGTATAAAAAGTGTACACTTTTATCAGCAAAGGAGTAAACCTTATATCGGTATATACAATCCGCATGAGGAGGGAAAGAGTGAGGGATTAGACTTATTGGCTTTCTATCTCGAATGGCTGCCTCTAGAAAGAATATGCTCAAAGGCTAAAAACAAGCGTGACCAAACTTTCAGATCAATTTTGTGAAATATACCTATACCTATTCATTCTCGAATTCTCGACTCGACCTTTGCATTGCAAGTGTCCGCTCTGCCATCTTTGTTCGCCACATGTAACTAATAAATAAACAAGCTCAGCGTACAGTTTTCTGTGTCAGATTCGGTTGTGATGCAGGCTACCAATTTAAGCAAATAGCTGAACCTTTTTTCGCGTTTGAAGTTGCCGCAAGACGCGGGTGAAGAACTGTAAAGTGTAATCGCCAGTTTATAAAGACTTTTTGCGTGCTTTTTGCTTTTGCAGTGTTACAGTAAGTTTTTAAAAAAATGAATCGAATGAGATCTTGTTGTGTGCCTCAGTGTGAGGATCATTATTCTACAAGGTAAGTTTAGATTTACAATATTTGTTCTTGATCTTTTAAAAATGTTCAGAAATTCCGCATTGAGCAAATACAAGGCATTAAAAAATTCCTGGGTAATTTATTTGTTTTTTTTTTAAGTTTATGATTAGATGGAATAAACAGGATTAGTATTTTATTATAATTTGATATCTGAAAAAAAAAAAACTATACAACAATAGTCGTTAAAAGTTAAAACTGTTTTTCTCGAGACAATTTTCCATTTCATATTATGTGCAAGTAAATATAAATATGTAAATTTACTGTCGATTTATAAATTTTACGTTGCTTTGGCGATGCCATTTTGCAGCAGTTAACACTTGAACAACAAATAAACTACAAGCCAACTGTGGTCACAGCATATAAATGATTACATTAAACGCCATAAGTTTTACGAACGGGGACTGCAACAGCAGCGGGAACGGAAACGTCAAGTTTATAAATTGACCTTTCCTGTAACTATTTAGGGCAGAATATTTGAATGTCGTATACCGAGACAGAATCCACAATTTGAACTTTTGTACATATATTGTAGATACTCATTAGCAGTATATACGAGGCAATGGTGGGTCTATAGGATTTTCAAAATTGTTTATTTAAAAAGTGGGAAATGGAACCCACACCAAATATATATAGCAGATGCTATTGGCCCCAAGGGAAACACTTTGGTAAAGAAAATTTTCATTTCGGTATTTACAAGAAAAAAATGTTTTTTTTATAGCGTTCGAGTAAGAAAATCAAAGTTTCAAAAATGAATCCTCAATTTATATTTTTTTCATTCATTTGATAAATTTTATCGTCAAATCCCAAATTTTACAAAATATTTATATTTTTCTTGAAATCAGAGGCATCAAATAATTGCTTAAAAAACTTGTTGGGTAAAAAATTTCAACTAGCTGTAGTTTATAGAAAAACAGATAATTTTGTGAAATTTAGGATAAGACAATAGAAATAACTAAAAAATACAAATGGAGGAGTTGTTTTTTAAACTTTGATTTTTTCTGGAGAGCTGCAAAATAAATATATTTTTTTAAAATTCCGAAATAAAAAATTTCTTTACCAAAGTATTCTCCTTAACCCCAATACTATCGGTATATATCTGTTGTGGGTCCCATGTCTACTTTTCAGATAAAACATTTTGAAAATCCTATGGCCACTACTGATATGAAGTAATATTAAGTATAAATAGCTAAGGTAGTATTTTACTTTTAGGCACTTTTTTCCAAGAAATCCCAATATCTCACAGATATGGCTGGAAAGAATACAAAATGAAAAGTTAAGAAATGATGCTAAATTCTTAAAAAGCTATAGAGTTTGCCAATCTCATTTCAAGGATGTTTGTGTAGAAAACGGAAAATTAAGAAAAAACTCTTTACCAACACTGCATTTACCAGGTTAATACTATTAAAATTTTACTATGTAAAGGGTGGCACATTTTTGATTTATTTCTATGGTATTATAGGAAAACTAAAATAAAGAAATTTTGGTGACATGTTCTTCAATTAAGTTTGTGATCTTTTTTTTTAATTGGCAATTTTGATTTAACTGTTATATCTCGACTGTTGTTGGACATAGAAAAGCAATGTCAAAAATTTTATAGTTTATTTATAGGGAGAACATACTTTTTTTTTAATATGCTGTAGTTTTTAAACCTAAGTTGGTGTTTTTTGAATGCAATATTTGCTTTACAATATTATTAAAATAATAATAATAATACAACTTGATTTTATTTTTAACTTACATGATAAATATAGCTTGAATAGCATTTGTTATCTTTTAAATAAATTTTTGTTTATTTTAGATTATCACAATAGTGGAGATGTTGATAATTGTTTCTATACTCTTTTATCATCTATCCCTTCAAAAGTTAGGTGTACTCCCGAAAAAGTAAAAGGTCAGTATAATTTTGCTTTTGTTTGTTTTATCGAATACTTGTTTTTATTGCCTAAGTATATACTTATTTTTAGATGGTTTAAGCAGACTTAAGGAGCAATCTACACTTATTGAAGCAGAAGAGCTAAGAGTGGGTGCACATACAAGAGTGTATGAAAGTTCTCGGAGAACTTTGTTTAAAGACAGTGTGCAAACTTCAACAGGTATACACTTTGAAAATATTAGTTTTATAAAAACGATTTTGTTGTTTTTCTAACATCTGATAAAAATTTAGTAGCAAAAATGATGAGTCTAACTAAAAAAAAAGTTATTTAACATTTTTGGTTACAAATATATTTATATACAGCTTTCTTTTAAAGCCTTTTACCACGATTACATATATTGCAAATTAATTTCTGTTATTTTTTATAAGAAATTAGTGTTACGACATAAAAGAACTACTGACAATCTGTATTTCAATCAGTTTCATTAATTCAAAAAATGCTTGTAGAACTGTGTTGATTTAATTTGAGCTTAAATTCGCCATTTTTAAATGAGTAATGTTTTGTTTTGGCATGTTTATTTCTCAACTTACCATTTTTAGCTTTTTACTTTATTCTACTTATTATAATTAGTACAGCATAAGGAATATTTTATTCAAGCCTAAACATTTAGTTTCAGAAGCTGCCTCAAGTTCCTCGTACTCTTGCTTTGATGCAATACCGGGGCCTTCCAAAATTGATACCATGTCTGTGACAGAGGGAATCGAAAGTAGGAGCCAGTCAAATTTTGGTATATATTTATATGTAACTTTTCTTATTTAACAGGAATATTAATAAAAAAAGGAGATTCTTCTTTTTTTTTTTTTTTGTGGAAATAGGGTAAAAGTCGCAGTGCAAATTCCTTTATTGGTGTGTAAATAATAGGAAGCTCTTAAGCTGTAATTTTAAAAATAAAATTTTGAATTTCCTTAGCGTTAAATATTAACCACCGCAAGTTTGAGATTTCTAAAAAAAATAAGTAGAATCTTCTCTAAAAAAAGTTAAAGGGGTCTGAAAATATTTAATATTTTTTTCTCTGTTACGTGCAGAAAGTACTGCAACTATTTAATATCTTTAAAATCGGTTCTACAAAATTTGTTATTTGGGGTTTTTTGGTGCGGACATGAACACTAATATCGGCACTGTTGCCAGATTTCCCAGTTTTGCGCCATAGGTAATATTTTTATCATCCGAAATGGAATGTCCTATTTATAGCGTCAAATTGGGAGGGTCAAACTTATCAAACTCCCAAATTTTCAAAATTTATCTTTAGTTTCTAAGATATCACAACTCGGCATTTTCAATAAAAAGTATGTCAACGCCTAAATACCTTTAAAGCTGCAATATCCCAACTTTCCTCTCTGCGGTTTTTTGTCTCTCCATTTTATATTTTGAACCGAATTTTGTAAACGTTTCTTTAGCAGTTTAGCGGTACTTTTTACTGAAAATGCGGTGTTGTGGTATCTGAGCAACTAGTAGATATAATTTTTAACAATTCGGATTATACTATGCTATATTTATTGCAATGAAATAAATAGGATATTCCATTTAAAATAACAAAATAATTGTGTGTAGCGCAAAACTGAAATAGCTGGCAACATTGCCGATATTTCTGTACAATTCCGCATGCACAAAAACCCTCAGTTACTACATTTTGTAATCGCAGCTTTAGCGATTGCAAAAATATTTAATAGTGGCAGCACTTTTTACTAACCCATTATAGTTACTGTTACAAAAGCTACATTAGCCTCTTCTTGGCAATTTTGCATTTATTATTTTTTAAATTTTACTTCTCAAAGCTTTAAGTATATCAAGGGACTGTTATGTTAGTTTTGTAATTATTTTTTTAGAAAACGTAAGGAAAACCAAACAGGGACGGTTTACATGCAGGATTCAGCATCATCAGTCAATCAAAGTTCAAAGGAACATCCGTAGATTAAAGAAAAGGGCTGAGCTAAAAGACTTATCCAGCAGCAAAAAAATGGAAGCTATTCTGGAACATCCAAATATTTTAAATTATTTACAAAATTTGAATGAAACCACTCTAAATTTTTTTTATTCACAAGTGAGAAATCAGCCTTTAAAACCGAGGGGTAGAAGATTTACATTAAAAGATAAATTACTGGGGTTGAGCATTTACAAACAAAGTAGCAGAGCATATCGCTATTTGTCAAAGGAGTTTTCCTTGCCTTCTAAAAGGATTTTAAGATCTTTAGTTAATAAAATTCCTTTTTTTTGTGGCGTGAACAAAGCCATATTTGATCACTTAAAAGATGTTGCTAAAAATTTAAAAGCAATTGACAAATATTGCATACTTTTATTTGATGAAATTTCATTACAGCCAGGCCTACAATATAATAAAAAATATGATTGTATCGAAGGCTTTGTTGATTTAGGTGATGGTGATCGTCGGCCAAAATTAGCAGACCATGCGCTTGTTTTTATGATAAAATCTTTAAAAGCCCGATGGAAACAACCAGTGTCGTATATTTTTTCTGAAGGCACGACGTCTACTGTAGATTTAGTGAAACTACTAAAAGAAACAATACGACATTTGAGAAGTGTTGGTCTGAATATTATAGCTACGGTATGTGATCAAGGTGCGACAAATCAGGCTGCCATAAAATCTCTAATACAAGAAACTAATGTTTATTGTAATAAAAATAATATTGATAATAGATTTCAAGGCTTTCTAATAGATGGGGTTGAAATAATACATTTTTTCGATTCTCCCCATTTATTAAAAGGCATAAGAAACAACCTATTAACAAAAAATTTATATTTTGTGCAAAATAATACAGTTAAAGTAGCAAAATGGTCACATGTATTAAAACTATATCAATTAGACCAGGAACAAGGACCATTTAATTTAATGTACAAATTGACCGATGAACATGTAATCCCTGAAAAAATTAAAAAAATGAAAGTTAAAAATTGCAGTCAAGTTTTTAGCCACACTGTTGCAAGTGCTATGTATACCAGGGCTTCGGTAAGTATAGATCTTCCTCCAAGTTCAAAACATTACATTGACCCAAACGCTACTCATACTGCTGATTTATTATTATTTTTTGATGAACTCTTTGACAGTGTCAATGGTACTGTAAGTACCATTGAAAAAGGTAAAAAACAAAAGTCTGGGGTCAAAGCAAGTACCAAAAATAATAGAATAGAATTTTGGCAAAACTGTAAATCAATCTTACACAGTATGTTTTACCTTGATTCTTCGGGAAAAAAAGTTGTAACACCAAGTCTTAAAAACTGGTTGTTTACTATAGATAGTTTTATTTATTTAACTAAAAACTTGGAAAATTTTAATATGAAATCCTTTTCTCCCCGATCCATAAATCAGGATCCATTGGAAAATTATTTTTCACAAGTAAGATTTGGCCTACAAAATCCAAATTGTTCAGTTTTTATTAATTCTTTTAAATCACTCCTTTTAAATAATTTTACTTCCCCACAGTCGTTAGGGGCTAATTGTGAGGAAGATGATTGTAAACAGCCCTTAAGTAATTTACAAAAATTTATTTTAGAAGAAGCAGAAATTAATCTGCCAAAAGTAAATACTTGGGTTCTGCCAAAAAAAAATAAAGCAAAAGAAAAAGTCTTTCATGTGCCTGATTTTGCTACACCTTATGTTGCAGGAGCAGCGTTAAAAAAATTGTTTTCCAGTTTTAGCTGTAAAAAATGCCAAAGTATTTTAATATCTAATAAAAACTTACATGAACATACATTTATCAAAAATAAGCAGTATAAAGGATGCAACCTACTTTATCCTTCTGAAGAATGTACAAACTTTGTCAGGGATATAAGTGAGAAAATATATAATATTTTGCCAAGTATAATTGGAATGTACAATTTAAAAAAAGAAATATTTAAATGTTTGGTCAACGACAATTTATTAAACATTTTATGTGAATCTCATAGCAATAATCTTGATTTAATAAAATATATAATAAACCTAGTTCTTTATAATTATATTAAAAAAATTAACAATGTTTTAAAAGGGAGAGATATGAGAAATGTAAATTATGATTATTTTACAAAATTAGCTGCTATAAAATATTCCAAAAAAATAAAAAAACAAAAACGCTCCTAGAAATTAAAAAAATGTGTGTTATATTGGTAATATATTTATATATCAATTTTTTTACATGTAATAATTATATTTTCGATTTTAATTGGAAATTCTGTATGATTTTAGATTATTGAATTCTACGTAAAAATCTGAGCAGATCTAATGCAATATATTGTATTTATTTAAAAGGTTATATTAATAGATTAAAAGCTACTAAAATATTTCTCGTTTCTATTCGTTTAAATGTAAGGGAAATCAAATAATTTCCACCTACCTTTCTCAACTTTTTTGATGGTATTATTTATACATATAAGTCGAAGGTTGTATTTTAATATTTTATCCTGAAGTTAAAAACAACATCTTTCATCAGCATGTTTTAATATTGCGATGAAAAAGATGAACTTTTAAAAGTTCAAATAAAAAACAAAAAAAAAATGTTTTTTCATATTTTTTACATCATATGTTGTTATAACTTTACACAAAATTAGAAAATTTTATAATATACAGAGTGAACCATTTAAAATAATTAAGTTGATTTTTTTTCTGTTAAGTGATTAAGCTAGAAAGATACTAGATTAAGTGTTTTACTATTTTATAAGTTTTTTGCTTTTGTTCTTGTTCTTTGCTAAATGTTAGATTACTAATGTTGAAACTTTTAGTAATATTAGTTAGGCTTGGTGTTTAGTTTTTTTTTTTAAATTACGTTTATAAATTTCGAGTAAAGCATAACTGTCTTGTTTTTATTAAAATATGGCAAATCTTAGCATACAATTTTAACCAAAAAAAACTAAATTTGTGACTTTATTATTGTTTGTACAAATAATATGGTTGGTAAGAACAGTGGGTACCTATACAATAACACTAAAATCTTGAATTTTCATACATGTTAATTGGTACCAATTAACAAATAAAGACAATAAAAGTTCCGGGTTTTAGTGTTATTGCCATCAGTTATGCTTGCTGGTTATATTTAAAATCCTGTATACCTAAAAATATATTACATATAAATTATGAAAATAATAAATATATTTAAAAATAAAATCTTAGTAATGAAGATGTTTGTTTTTTTATCTATTGATATTACTTTTGGCGATAATGACAAATATAGATGATTTTAAAATCTTAAAAAATATTTATATTAGAACAGTGGCTCTTCCATTGAATTTTCTAAGATTTTGAAACCATATATTGAGTCATTAGTCGCAAAAAGTAGTTGTTCCCAATTTTGAATTTAGTAATGGAATTATACGGTTTTATTTTCCCGCCATTTTCTGAATTATAACATAGTTCCTAGTGGCAAATATAGATGGCACTAGGCGCCTTTTGTCGAGTCGCCTTCTACCCGGGGGTCTATGCTAGGGCTTTATTCCTTTCATTTTGTGGTTGCGCGTGTGGTCTTAGTCAATTTCCGGTCAGACTAACAGGGTTATCTTGTTTTCCACGGAAGCGTTTTTTCCCCAACACCAACCCTTTTTTTTTTGAATTCTTGCATTTATAATTTTTTTTTTTCACCCGCCGATTTACATATATATAGTTAAAATTGCTGGTTTCTTTTTTTTTTTTTTTTTTGTTTATTCATCTCTGGCGCTTTTATGGTGTGCCCCGCCGGGTGGAGGGGGGGTATCCCCTCGGTTTAATTAAGTTATTGGAACTCCCTTTGTTGCCAAATGGTAATAATCGGATTAATATTATAATAACGAAAGATAATAAAATTAATGTTCTAAAAAAATCCAAAAAATTGAAAAAAAAAATGAACACCAAACCTATATTTTCCGGGTTTTATATTACATAGAGGGGGGGAAATTTGGGTAATGTCGTAGTTTCATAACATAAAAATTAGGAAATCTTTAATTAAATTAACGAAAAAAAAAAAAATTGATAAAAAAATTGAATCATGGCTGTGGAATTACCAATGCGGACTCGCAAACATTTTAGCAGATAAAGTTGAGGGAAAAAGGTTATAGGCTGTTTATCCCTTTAACTTTGTTACTTGAAAAAAATATCGTGAGGCCATTACCTTGAAGAAACTTAACAAATTTTAATAATTTTTGTAAGACAGATACTGAAATTATAAGGCAAGAAGGTTAAACCGTAGAGTTTTAAATAACGGCAAAATTGGTAAACCCACAGGAACAGTACTTTTACTTTCAAAAGGAATACTTATGCCTTTAACCATGAAAATTTATAATCTGATTCATCCCGTTTCTATCTACATTCCACCTGTAACCCAATGCTATTCATGCTTATTATATGGCCACAAAAAAAAAAATTTTGTAAGGGCAGCACAAAATGCCCAAACTGTGAAAAATAAACACGGACTCGAGCGGCCACACCAACGAAGAAAATATTTACACCTGTAAAACTACCTGTTACTTTTGTAAAGGGGAACACAAATCGACTGACAAAAGATGCCCGGAATTTGGACAAACTAATATCAAGAAGATAATGACATATAAAAACCTAACTTATTATGATGCAAATCAAATGTGTAAAAAAACCTACTTACCTAATGATGACTTTACATACAACCCAAGAGAATTTCCTACAGTTTCCAGAAATAATACACTCCCAAATAAAGCAAGTTATAAGACCAGAAGAAAGAAGGCTGGCGGTTTTTAATAATAGCCAATCAAAGATCATTTCAACAGGTACTAACGGAAAACCCTAACAAAAGAATAATACAGAAAGGATACGATAAGGAACTGCACGAGGAAGCACTATATTTTCCCAATTTTTTGACCATCAAAGAACAATTTCAACCCCTCAACAATAAAGAACCCATAGCCCACTGCTCCAGATACTCACCACAGACAGGATGCTGCCGGACAGTGCAGCCATAAATCAGAAAACAAACCCCCTCGATTGCCACGAAACTGCCTAATAGTGCAATAACAAATGAACCTGAAAGTCACACAATACGAATCATTATGGAGTACTTTACAAATATGTCTAAAAACAGTCAAGAACTAATAAAAAAATACATACTTACAAATGAATCTAAACACCTAAAGGATCTGGACAACCCAAATCTCTAATTAAAAAAAAAAAAAAAAAAAAAAGAGGAAAAAAAAAAGAATAACACTGGCCACAATCCTATATGTACCCTAATCTAAAAATTCTACAATGGAACCTGAGAGGGTTTTAAATCTAACAAGGACAGCCTATTAAACCTAATACACAAATATAATCCCGACATTATCATACTGAATGAAACCTGGCTAAAAAACTCCCAAAATTTTTATATAAGAGGTTATAATACTACTAGAATGGATAAAAGGATATGGAGGCGTTGCCACCTGCATAAAAAAAAATTTAATTTACAACCAGATAAAAAAAATTTAATGACAACCTTACCCAATATATTGTTATAAAAAAAGCCAACTTAAACATAATCAATATATACAGTAACTCAAACAATAACATTTCTATTCAACTATTAACAAACATATTTCAGGGCTTAAGCGACTACTCAATGCTTTTGGGTGATCTTAACTCCCATCACCCTCTTTGGGATGGAACCCCAGTTAATAATGGCGGAGCAACAATAGCCGATTTTATATTACACAACGATTTCTCAATTTTTAACAATGGCTCTCCGACACTCTTTCAAAGACCCGACCAAAATGATAGCGCAGTGGACATTGCATTAATCAGTGATAAATTGGCTCCGCTTTCCGCATGGACTGTGTTACAGGACTGCGGAGACAGGACCATTATCCGATTTTGATACATTTTAATAACAGAAACATAGTAGATAAAAATAAATATGAACTTAACACTTATTACACAAGAAACTTAAAAAAAACAGATTGGGATTTGTTCTACAGGAGTTTTGTCTCTTATGCCCAATAATAGCGAAGACCTAACATTGACCCAAAATTAATGAGATACTTAATACAGCGCCGAGGACTCAATACCAAAAAAAAACCCGCAACAAACCAGTCAAAGGGTTGCTCCTGGTGGGATGACCGTGTACTGAAATAATCAAAAACAGAAAGAAGAGTATAAAACAATTTAGAGATGCCCCTACCATAGATAACTACATCCAGACTAAATGCACTATAGCCATTTCCAGAAAATAGCTAAAAATATAAAAGGAAATTTGTGGCCTTCACAGAATCATTAAATAGAAATAACAACATGACATATATATGGCAAAAGTTAAAGCCTTTTCAACAGTATGACTCCCCACAATATACATAATATAGATGATGACACTCACAGTAGACGCCATTTAGTTCTTAGGTTTAAAGAACATTTCTATATTTTTTGGAACCCAACACAATAAAGGTCTGGTCAAGTTTTTTCTAAATTTTTTGCAAGGCTTTTTAGCGGAAAGGGAACTTTTAAAAGACAAATTTTTCAAGTAGTTTATTTTTAAAAAATTTTTTTTAAAATTTTTTTCTTTGCGTTCATTTTATTTTTAAAACAACATCTTTAAGTATGTTATGTCTAAAATTAACAAAATTTTTTTGACAAATTTACATTGTACAGACCTTTTGGGGGACACCCTCTATAAATATTAATTTTTCTCTAAAAATATATTTTTATTCTAATTTGTTTAAAAAACTGGCCTGGAATTAGGCGTAGGCCGGGCGGCACAATCTGCACCATCGAGAGAGATTTGTGGCTGGCCTTTATGAAAACTTCACTCTAACTAATTTATAAACTTAATGTTGGCATTCCTAACCTTTAATTTAAGGTTGGAGTCAATACTATTACTTTCAATAAACCCTTTTCACTTTTGTTATTGTTATGTACTTTTGGTTTATGGTTATTAAAATTTATTTAAAATTAAGAAAATAAAGTTTTCATGACCATGACGTGACTAAAAGAAGCAATTCTATTGGTCGATCGAGAACGCCAGCGGACGACCAACGCCAAAAGATGAAACTTGACAAAGTTGAACGAAAATGGGAAAGTAGATGAACTCCAAGTTAAGCAGCGAGGTCGATTATAAATGTTTACCGTATACTTATTCCCAATATACTGTTTACATTGACATATAATTGAAGTCAAGAGAGAGAAAAAGGCATATTCGACGTCCCATGTAATAAAAGTATATGTCCATCTCAAGAGGGGTCAGCATATCTGCGCATTCTTTAAGAGCTCTTTTTGGATTGGTGAAAGTTTAGACTAATAATAATACGATTTTTTTAAAAGGGGAGGCGCGTATTTTTATAAAGCCACTGAAGCGTTCGGATGTGTATTTTTAACCTTGTAGTAGTGTAAACAGTTTGATTAAAAATGAAATGGCTAAGAACAGTAAGATAGCAGCCAAAAATTTTTTTTCCAGTATTCCATGTAAAAATCGCGATATAAATAATATACAGATAGAGGAAAACTTTAAATAAAAAAAATTTTGTTCATTAAAAGTGGATATTCTAAAAATATTTTAAATTATTTAGGGTGCCTCACTTTCACTGGGCAAACAACTTAAAGAGTTCGGCTTAGAGCGACATAACACACATTACTATCTTAGTTTTTTTAAAAACCTATCTTATCGTACTCATTATAGGGTTTAGGTAAGATGTCAAAAAATCGGGGAATCTGTATTTTTGTTTAACCCTCTGTCATAAAATTATCAAAAACTTAGATAGAAATGTGTAAGTTATTTTGCGGTAAGTCTAACTGTTATGTGTTGTAAGCACTCATTTAATTGCCTTTAATAAAGTGCTAAGTGTACTTACCTATTTACTTAATGAGGGACGACATTATTCGTAAGTTAAAGATTGAAGCTTACTTTAGATTCATTTTGGAAAGAACTGATGATGAGTGCTGACAATTCGATATCCAGGCCCAGTTATACAATTCAAGCTTAAGTTTAGTTCAACTGAACCGTGACTTGTATTTAAGCTTTCCCATTTAAAATGCTTTCCTTCAAATTTGACAGCAATGCATTTTAAATAGAAAGGTTTAACCTTCAGTTTTGGTTCCGTTGAACTAAGCTTAAGCTTGACTTGTAAAACTATGCCCCATTGTTTTGAATTATGTATTCACATGCCCAGGTATCGTCAGCACTGATTGTCTGTTCTTGATCACCAAAACTTGATAAATGAATATTGGCATTGTGATTAACTATTTTGTTGTCAACTTACAAGTTTTAATTTTCTCCAGTATTACATAGGTAAGTACAAACTAGGGATGTTATAGGATAAAAATGGATTGTAAAAAAGTAAAGTAATTTATTTGTTTATTTATTCATTTGTACTTAATAGGACAGTATACCTACGACGGAGTACCTGGACAAATCTAACAAATAATCTAAAATCTATTTAATTATCTTATCTTTGTTGCAATGCAGATTGACTTAACATTCTTTGGCACAAATAAGATTTTTTCCTATAATATAAAAATAAAACAGAACACATATATATAATAATAATACATTTTATTTACAGAGTTGACATTATTCACACACTAAAAACTCTAGAAATACAACTTAATATATTTAGAGCTATAAAAAATTTCACAAATTAAAAAAATATATCAAAACTTTATTAATATTATATTGTTACAGACAGTTAAACTAAGAAACACAAAAATAATTATTTAAGCATCATTGATTATTAAATAAAATTAGTTTGGTATATTTAAGTCTTATATTTTTCTCTTTTTCAGATATTAATTTGGTTTCAGGATGAATTCTTACATCCAAAAATACCTTTATAATTAAATTTGTTGCATCAAATGATTGTTTAAAATATCTTGGGAAAAAACATGTTTGGTCATTAAATGGATTTCCAATATTTTTTTATTATTTTGAGATATGGCCTAAATTTTTTTTGTTTCAATAAATCTTGATAGTGTTGCCCAAGGTTTTTCCAAAATCGGTATCGTTTCTAAATTTTTTTGAACTGCTTGGTAGCTTAGACGCATGCGCGGCTTAAAATGTTTCGTGACGTACGAAAAGTACAAAATTTGGGATCGCTTTGCGGATCGTTTTTGGGACTGTCAAATAAAAAGTTTTTGTTTTTTTTTTAAAAATATGACCCTACTTTTCTCTTATTATTTTTTTGATCAAATTAGTAAATATCATCATAATATCGTCACTCATCTTTAAAGATAAATTAAATTTAATGATTTCTTAGGGGTGTAAAATTAATTTTTTAAACGTAAACAAGCGAGGAAATAAAAATGCTATGCACGTTGCAGAAAATCGCTAAATAAGTTAGGATTATGCAAAAAAATTAAATTAAGTTAAAATAGTTAAAGTCACACAAGAAAAGTAAACATTATGTGATCAAATGGTTTATACACATAAAAAAAAATTAAGTTAAGTTTAAAAGATAAACAACTTTTAACTTTCTTACTTTTTTTTAATTTTACCTTATCATAAAATGAAATAAATGTCTTTTTAAAAAAAAATCCCACAAAACATCATAAAATAGGCTTACAGAAACTCGTCTTTCCTATGTTATAAAAAAATGTAAATTATATATTTTTATACAAATATTTATTTAACAATTAACAATTTTAAGGACAGCTGCCAGAGAGTGCACCAATAAAATAGAAATCACGAAAACCTTATTAACAGTGATTTCCCTACGTATGCTAATTTTAAAACTTATTGGCATTTTTCACAAATCTAATTTAAATAACATAATTTTTGTTAACTTAAATTAACTTAACTTTTTGAATAATTATTTTAACGTAAACTTTGAAGATGAAATATGTAAAAAATAAGATGAAAAGAAAATTTAAAAATATGAAGATTTCAATGAAATTAACCAAACAGTTTTAAATTTGGCCATGTATCAGAAGGTTTCAACACGTCGAAAAACCGTCACCGAACGATCACCCCTATGCGCGGTGATTAAAGTGCGTTCCCAGAGACGTGATGGTTATCGGACGATCCTGTTTGTGTACCAACAAAACTTGGGATTTTAGTTACGGTTTCAGAACGGTAATTCTGGGTACATGGCCTAAATTAAACTGTTTTTGACTTGGCATTAAAACTTGGACTGATTTTATTTTAAACCGTTTTATGTTTATTTTTCATATTTCATCTTCATATGTTTATTTAAGTAGTGGAGAAAATTAAGTTAATTGTTAAAAAAATTATGTTATTTTAAATAAACATTTGTGTGAAAATGCCAATCAATTTAAAAAAAACAATAAAATTTAGCATACGTAGGGCACACTGTTAATAGGGTTTTCGTGATTTGTATTTTATTGGTGTCTTGGCAGCTGTCCCGGGAATTTTAACTTGTTAAATAAATATTTGTAAAAAATATAATTTTGTTACATTTTTTTAACGCATGAAAGACAGTTTCTGTGTTTTTAATATGTTATTGTTGGGAGTTTAATTTTTTTAAAAGGAAACAATTATTTTTTTGATAAGGAAAAAATTAAAAATAAGTTAAGAAATTAAAAAATTGTTTATCTTAACTTAACAATTTTTAAATGTGTATAATTAAAACCCTTTGATAATAATGTTTATCTTTTGTGACTTTAACTTTTTAACTTTTTGCATAATCCTAACTTATTTAGGAATAGATCAACGTGCTTGCATTTTCTTTTTTGTTTTTCTTATTCAAAAAATTAATTTTACTCCTCCTAAGCAAATCATTAAAAATTATTTTAAAATGAGTTACGATATTATAAGTGATATTTGCTAACTTAATCACAAAAATAATAAATATAAAATAAGGTTATATTTTTAAAACAAAAAAAACAAAAACTTTGATTTGAATCCCAAAACGATCCTTTAGGCGATCCAACGTTTTACTTTTTTACCTTGCGAACATTTTAAGGGCCGCATACGTCTAAGCGCCAAAAAAAGTTCAAAAACTTTGGGTACCGGAAAATTCTTTTTGAAAAACTAAATACCGTTCTGAAACCGTAACTAAACGATCCCAATTTTGTTGGTATACAAACAGGATCGTCCCAAAAACCATCACGTCTCCGTTTGGGAACCTTTTTAATCACTACGCATGAGCGTGATCGTTCGGTGACTGTTTTTCGACGGTTGGAAAAAACCCTAAAATATTTCTTGGCTATTAAACAAATTCTGCAAAATACCTCTGAGGGAGACACGAGTTTTCCTCGATTTTTTATTTATTAAAAGAGGATAATCTTATCTTTGCTGTAAGTTGTTCTGCACATATAGAACATAACTTATTATTTAATATTTTTTTTACAATATGGCCTGAAATATATTTTACTTCATTTTCTACATAAGGAGTTAAAGTCAACATTGGTTTTAAATAATCATGATGAAATGTATCAAAGAAGATATTTTCTGTTGGAATTATTATTGGATCTTTAAAATTTATTTTTTTAGAAGATACATGCAATATATCTAATCCATCTGCTAAACAGTTTGCATTGTCAGATAATCATGTTTATTTAATAGACGTTTGTAAGCACTTTCAAACTGTTTAGCATTTGGATTATTATTAAAACCCCCTCTATTTCTAATGGCTGAAAAAAATGTCTCGATGTGGTCTTGGTTTAGCTTAAAAGTTCAAAAGTTATATAAACGAAAGACATTTTGTAAACAGATAATTAAACCTAAAAAGGCTGTTTTGCGAATGGTTTTTACAAGAGGCACCCAAGAACGATTTTTTAAACCACAGATGTATTGCTCAAACTCTACTTTTTTCTAAAAAATCTACTGATTTTTGTTCGATA
Organism: Listronotus oregonensis; assembly: GCA_019359885.1. Lineage (NCBI taxonomy): Eukaryota > Metazoa > Arthropoda > Insecta > Coleoptera > Curculionidae > Listronotus > Listronotus oregonensis. The sequence continues at coordinate 19,694 of JAHBCN010014362.1, forward strand.
ACAATGTTATACTTGTTTTGTTTTAATTTATTTCTGCAGTTTAATAAATTAAAAATGTTGTTAAACATTTGAACTTCCTTGTTGCCAAACAGCTCTTAAACTCGTTATGTTTAGTTTGGTGTAGGTATTGCAAGACATTGACAATTATCATTATAAAATATATGTTTTTTTTTCATTTTAGTGCCTGCGTAAAGGCCTTCTTTTTTCTGCACTTCATGTAACTTTGAGATAAATTTCCATTTTAAAATTTTTTCATCGGAATCAATTAAGTTCTTTAAGTTTCCCAAAGCATTACGAACTAACTTAATCCATATGACAAGCATCAAAAAATATCTAAATGTAATAATTTGTTGCGGGGTTTTTAAAAAAATATTTAAAATTTAGACTACCATAATTAAAATTTGCACCTAATGTTGTGCACATAGTTAAATTAGATGGAGCACCATCAAAAGTAATGGAATATACTTGAGCTCCAGATTCATGCACCAAATTTAACATGTGCTGAACAAAACTTGCTCTTTTAATGCCAGTCAAGCTATTAATTAAAAAATATCCTAGCGGACCTTCCAATGGCTATTTAATGAGACTACCAAAAAAACTAAGGCATTTATAGCAGGAATACCATTGTCATCTTCTTTTATTAGGTTGGTGCCCAAATTCCCAATTCCAAATAATTGACCACTGTATCTGTCCCATGTTACTTGAGACCTTATTGACATCTTATCTATGGCGATGTTTATAAACACAGGTTTTTCTTTACTTTTTAAATAAATTGCCGAAAAAGCTTCTTTTGAAAAGTCTGGTTTTCCATCCACTATGCTGTACCATTTTCGTAATATACTCGGATGAGGTAATAAACTACTCCAAGACTTTGTAACATAATTGTACGCATCTGATGAATAAAATTGCAAGGTTAATGCAAATTTTCTTAGCTTTGGTTAATATTTCTTTGCATTGTTTATTTTTGATCGTTTCTGAAAAAAAAACGGGAATGTATAAAAAAAAAATCAACAAAAAAAAAAGTACAAAAGATGTAGAAATTATTTACATAGTGTTCGAGAATTAACCACAGGACATTTTTAAATTAAGTATATTTCTAAAGTACTTGAGGTTACCACAACAAAAAGGGGAATATGCCATTTTAGATTGAGTGTGAGATACCATATACTTAATAATAAGCTACACAATACATAGTAAAGTGATTTTACTACAATAAAAAAAAAAATGATTTTTTTGAAACCATATTATTCAAAAGTTTATTTTTATACAAATATTTATGTTTTGTGTAACTGTGTAATTTTTGTCTAAAATATAATTGCAAAATGAAATTTTGAATAGTTAAAAAACAAATGAAAATTAAATTTGGCTTTGTTGGAGTAAAGGTAAGCTATAGTTAAAATGTTGGTGGGTTAAGATATTACGGGATATTACTATTATACTATGGCATTAGACTGATAGGATTTGTGGATGGGAGCAAAAAGTGTTATTAGTTAAAAACAAACCAAGAAATAAACTGACCTAATAAAGTACCTATATTATTCTTATCTACAAATTCTATATATCACCCTCACAATGGTGGCTAAAAAAAATGATGGATTTGTAAAAAATCCAATTTATTAACAAAAAAGATAATAGTATTTAACCTGTGAACATTTATTCTTTTTTTGTAACTTGCCAAAAATCAACTCGCCTACGCTCTCTGGGAGACAACCCTAAAATAAATAATAATATACATTTAAAAACTATGTCAAAATTAAAAATCATAAAAACATACCAATATACACTCTGTAGTATTATCTGAGAGCAAATTCTTGTTTCTAAGGTGTAAAATTATATTCTTCAAAGACTTAATCCTTCTCAGCAATCTTCTGATCCTTTTCAGCAATCTTCTGTTTTGTTGTTAAAGATTTTTGATTTGCTTTGCCTGTCAGCCCTATGTGGAGTTGCTAAATAAGGAGTTTCTTTCTACTCTACTCTTAACACATCGTGGCTAAGTATATCTAGGCCTCTTAGGAGGAGTAAATAGAATTCTGTGGGATAAACTGATTTTCTAAAGTGCTGGGTAGATGGCTTAGGATATTTTATGCTACATCCAATTTCTTCTAAAATTTCAGATTTATCATATACAAAAATATTGTTTTTTTAATAAACAATTTTAAAAAATGTTTCTTTAAAAGTTTTTTAAAAACTGTTTTTAAAACTTGAAAGACTTTGTAAAGGTATTGCAGTTTTTATCAATTTAACTATTACGACCAAACCAATATTGCAAAATGTCAAAGTATTTAAATTTACAAGCAATTTTCTATGCCAGCTTGAAAATAAACCATTTAATATCATATAAATACATAATAGTCTCCCCCCTCCATTTGAAACCCCAAAATCTATTTCCATATCTTGCTTACCTTTTAGTATTGATAGCACACTCCCACGTTTTAATTTTGAACGTCCTTCAGCAACCCTTTGCATTGGAAAGGAAAAATCATTCTCAGTAAAATGATCAGAATATATAAATAAGCTTGAGACATCATCCAAGTTTTCATTCAACTTTCAAAATGACAACGCTACTTTTCTAACGATATGATCTTAAGGAAATCAAGAAAAAAAATATAATAATATAAATAATTTATCAACAACTATTAAATAATCAATTAGTTACTACACAATTTGTTTACTATAAATTTATTTCTAATAGAACAACAGACCAGAGAGAGGTTATTACCCACAAGCCTGGCATGCAGAAAAATAACATAAAATCTTTATTACCCCTCTATTAAATACACTATAAAAATGTAATTACATAAACGAGTGCCTGCTGACGTCCTAACAATCTACAAATTTACAATTAAATACTATGTAAAACTATAAAGCCCAGTTTTAGAGCTTCGTCTGACGCCGGCGAAACTTCTATGATTGGTGGAAATGTCCAAGACCTTTTTTTTTATGTTATAAAGATAACTGATTAATTAATATTCTTTCAAATTGTTTGATTTTTAAAAAAAACGTAAATTTGGGACGACCATATGTTTTTTTTTTCTTTATAAAAAAACTTTGGCATAAATAACTTTTACAAACAAAGCATTTATTT
>JAHBCN010014363.1:0-22681 GCA_019359885.1 Listronotus oregonensis
TTTCAGGTAGAAATCTTAAAAGCTTCGCTTTCACGGACAAAAAGCTTTTAAGTGGTAAACTTAATAAATGCCTAGAGATTCTATGTTGTTTTTGTTGTATCCTAAGAGATGGCGCAGTCATTGTAATAGAATATATATATATATTTGTGAATTTGGAACTTTTTTGTGAAAAAAACTACCTAGTAATATTTATTTGAAAAGATGTTTTTTATATTAAATATTTAATAACATTTTACTAGACTAAGAGGGCTAAAACCTTTTTTTTTTCTTTGATATAAGTAAAACAAAAATGTTTTTTGAAAATGCCATAAAGTTAAACTTTAATAATGGGCAATGTTGTGACTTCTTTAATTACCAGGTGTAAAAGAATCATATGATATGATAAGATATAACATATAAAAACAAATATAATAAATGAAGTAATGACAAAAATTATAGCTAAAAGCCCATCAAAAAGTCTTGTGTGAAAACCCTTTTTTCCTTATATGGGAACCTTATTCCAAGCAAGGTCTAATTTATGATATAGAGAGCATTTAGGTTAGAAGTCGAGAAATATTGTTTAAGTCGTTAGGGTATTTAAAGCAACTAACACAAAATTAAATAAATATTTGTTTCTACAGAACTTATTGGCTCACACATATACCGGGTGACAACAAAATCACTACCAATCCTTTTATTTTCTTTGATGAAAACATATCGCTTTCAACTTTTAGAAAGATATATTGTAACATCAGTCTGCCTACCACCTGTGGTCCAATCGAAAGTGGCGTTAATTTTGATATTTTAAATAGAATACCCTGTATATATTTTAAGAATTCCACAAGTCATAAAACTTGTTATATATTCTAAACCTGTTGGTTTAAAGAAATAAGGTATTTGAAGATGTGCTAACTACCGCACATCTATGTGCACGCCAGTACGCCAGGCCAAGATCCGCCAAGACGCACGCCGTTCGTATATTAGATAAAAGCTCTTAGCGTATTTTCTTCCTATCATAACTTCGTTATGGTCCCACATAATGGTGTTAGATTTGATATATAAATTTACTTAAGTATTCTAATTACCTATAAAAAAATTGAAATAGTTATTTACCTAATAAGTGCGGAAAGTGATACTTTTCCGCACGCGACGGCAGTAAGCCGTCAAGGGTGGAAAAGACACTTTTCGTACGTGTTAGGTACAACATTTTTTCTACGAGTGTGTGGAAAAAGTCAAACTAAACAACCATTAGATAATATTTATTTTTACCATTACTACTTATTATTATTAACAACATTAATCGTAAAAGAACAGTTGTTAGCATTTTGCAAATGAATCGCAGAGGCAAGTTGTTGTGGGTAAGTTGCGGAGTTGGAGATTGCCGTTGAGGTGCAATTGAACCGGTCGTCGTTACAGGTAACAGAGACACATTGTTGCTTGCTAGAAGACGATACAATGGGCCTTGAGTGCGTTTTGCTGTGTTCAAAGGTAGATGAATTTTGGGATAATATTTTGTTTGATAAGTCCTTCTTGAAACTTGTAGAGCTTTCTAGGTAGCCTTCTGCAACAGATGATGACTTCCAACCTCCAAGTCTTTTAATATTCGTTATGCCTTCACCAGAATTAGCTAACATTGTAGCTGAGGAACGGCGAAAACTATGTCCCGTGTAAAGTTCTGGGTTTGGAAGACGTAAATAAACAGCTATTTCAGAGGGCATCTTGCCAAAAGTATTTATTCCTATGCACTGGACAGTACAAGCCAATTTTTTTGTAATTAACAAAAAATCTTCTGTGTGGTGTTTCGGGCTTTCGTAAACTGGAATACTTTCTATACAAAGCTAGATATTTTCCATTTTCAATTTCCTCGGAAATGACAAAACTTCGGCTAGAATGGTTTTTGGAGTCTGGAATATTTACAATTAAAAGATTCCCCTTATCGTCAATATCATCAATGCTAATTTTCATCAATTCTTCTCGACGACACGCACCAGCTAGTCCGAAAATTATAGCTACCTTCATCGCTAGATAGACATCATTTGGAGCATCATTAATAAATTTTGCTATTTCATTTTTCGAGAAAATTTTGGCTTCTCTTGGGTCTAAATCCCACATTTTGCTTCTTCAAAAAATGATGTAACTTTGAAATATTTGCTTAAACCCATGTTCTTTTCGATCTTAATGACACTTTTTAACATGGAATACCTTGACCATAAGGTATTGGGTTTACATGTTTTAGCAAGTTCCGCGAAATATACCATAAAAACTTATTCTTTCATACTTTTGATTTTTTCTCGCCACACCAGCTTGTAAATGCTGTATATTCTTTCTTGTAACTGTGCCTCGACTTGGAAGGCAACAAATATAAATTTGCTATTTCGGCTGCTTTGAGAATGGATTCAGGTAATTCCTCGTCAGAAGACTCCATGGGAAACGTTTTTTATTCAAAGTCGACGATACTGATCAGAATGTACTAAAGACACTTTTAATTATCGATGACTTTTAATGACTTTGATCTTTTATAATATGGACACCGGCACCGGTCAAAACTAAAAATCTGACAAGTAAGTTTAATATATACCAGGATGTTTGAAACAATGTTTTTAAAGCAATATTAATTTTTAGTGAATATTTCGTTGATTTTACACCTAATTTGTACAAATAAAAGAATACTATGCCAATAATAGAATTATACTAAGTCAGACTTCAGAATTAAAAACATTTTAAGTACCTGTTTAAGTGGGAAATTTCAAAGGGTTTACTTTTCCGCACTAGTGCGGAAAAGTGACACTTTCCAAATTAAATTGCGAGCGGAAAAGTGCTGCTTTCCACACGCTGGTAGAAAAAAAAAATTATATCAAGTGGTTTCTGAGATATTCGTTTTAAACTACTGACTCACTGATTGACTGATCAAACTTATGGGGCACTTCCCGAGGTAATAGAATCTTGAAATTTAATATGTAAGTAGGTTTTAAAACACAAGTAAAGGAAAAAATCTGAAAACTGCACATTTTTACTCTTACCTATATTTGGGGGATATTTAAGAAGTTTGCAATTTGATTCAACCTGCGTTCCTGATGTCATAATTGTCTTAGAATTTAAAATGCAGGCGGGATTTTATTCCATTTATATTATGTAAAATAAGGGACAAGTTTTTATCCAAAAATATCGGCCTATTAAATTATCGAAATCTAAAATTAGACCATGTTTTTTTTAACTTGGCAAATTTTTTACTGATCTGTCTGTACCTATTATGGAAAAAAAAACTGTCCGTATTAATGAAAAAGAACATTAATTTATATAAACAGATGATATATGATAAAAAAAGTTGTAAAGTCAAAAATGAACTTGGTTTTACTTTAGGAGGCCGAAATTTTTAGATAGGAACTTGGACCTTATTTTACATAAGTGTTTTGGTATGATCTCTTCTCGATAATAACGGGTCATCTTATTTTTAAGAAATGGAGTAATCAAATCAGTCTCTCAAAGTAAAAAAAGTTTTAACCGGTACGTATTCATGAAACTTTAAAAGTTTCAATAACACTAAAATCTTGGACTTCCATTGTCTTTATTTGTTAATTGTTACACAACGTTTCGGTTAGTGATGTATCTCCAACCGTTTTCAAGTGATAACTAAAAACTATTCCTAAAAGCTACGACTTATATACTATCCTTTGTTCACCGAAGCTTGACTGACTTTTCACGGTTCAGCAACGGCAGCCAGATATTCGAATTTCTACACTAAGTTTGCTGAATACATTTTGCTTGTTTACAATAATTGCAGCTTCCTTAAATTTTCTTTTCTTCCAGTGGGTTTCTTTATAAATGGTTTTTGCTTCCGACCATTGTTCTTCATTCAAGTTCTTCGTCATTACCTGTCCATACAATAAAAGTATCGTCAACATATCTTAGCCAAACTTTTGGTTTAATTATCGAAATCAGGGATTGCCAAACACGCTTGGTCAAAACAACACCGCATACAATGGTCGGAAGCAAAAACCATTCATAAAGAAACCCACTGGAAGAAAAGAAAATTTAAGGAAGCTGCAATTATTGTAAACAACCAAAAATGTATTCAGCAAACCTAGTGTAGAAATTTCGAATATCTGGCTGCCGTTGCTGAACCGTGAAAAGTCGGTCAAGCTTAGAAGAATAGTTTTTAGTTATCACTTGAAAACGGTTGGAGATACATCACTAACCGAAACGTTGTGTAACAATTAACAAATAAAGACAATGGAAGTCCAAGATTTTAGTGTTATTAAAACCATTACATTGTCTAACACTTTCAAAGAAACTTTAAAAGGTTTTACTGTCATTTTGCAAATTTTTTCAGTAGTGGGAGACTTACCGTTCTGATTAAAATGGTAACAAGGGTTCAGTCGCAAAAAAGCTTTATGAGTTTGGCCTGTATAACAAAATAAACGTAACAATTCCAATTGCTTAGAAATCGGTTGTGTTGCCAAATTGCTTTTTTAGTTGGGTGTACAGTACCCATAAACATATCTGCAGTTGAGGAGGTGTAAATATTTTTTTTTTTAGTAATATGTAATGTAATTTTTTAGTAAAAGTAAAATGGTATAATTAGGTTTCAACCAGTTTTAAAAATTATTTCTTGTCGATTCTAGCAGTCCAATATTGTTTTTTATTCTTAACCATGCTTAACTGTTTTCTCTTTAAATTTCTATTAAAATAAACAGCAACCTAATTTGCAATGTTTGATAGACAATAAACAAAACGTTTCGAAAAATCCCAAGATCCGTTATTAGAACTTCAAAAAACTTGAAAACAATAAAGACGGCAATAAATTATCGTCTGCCTTAAATTGTATATAATAACTCTCTGACAGTTTACAATGTGGGGCTCTTCAATTTCCCTGCACGACGGAATATCTGTCACCTACTTCTCATATCTTGTTTATCTTTCGTATGCGTATGTGTTCGGTAGCCTAGATCGTGTGTAAGTCTTGTCGTAGTTGAGTGATGCTAACTTTCCTAAAACTGGGAAGATCTAATGTTCATAGACGTAGGGAGTCTCATAAAATTTCTGAAATTATATTTAAATTTCTGCAGGTTTAGCCATACATATTATAAAGCAATTAATTTAATGGCATTTGATAAGGTTTGAATGGACAAATACATCAACAGAATTATATGTCTCATTCGTAGTAATAGTTTGGTAATATAAATGAGAGCACCCCCAGCAAAAATATATAATCCCGACGAAACAGCTCTTGCACAAATAGTCGAGGAAAGCATTGAAACAGGGCCGCCGCCAGAAAAAAATGTAGAGGGGGTCAAAAAGTTTAAGTCAATTTACTAGTCTAGAATTAATTAAATAAAAAACACAAATTAATATGCCACTTTAATTCCTAAATAATAATCATACTCATTTAAATTCCTAGGCAATATTGTAAAATTTAAGAATTTAGACGAAAAATGTTTTATTTTAAGTTATTTTTAAAAACCCAGGGGGGTTTGTGCAGTTTGTTGAACTTTATGCAGTAAGATGGATCAAGATGCGGTTTTTTTGCATTCGATCCGTGAGAGTGTCTAGAAAGTTTGTGACCCTATGTTATCTTGAAGAAATAAAAATTGCATCGGTGCATAAGAAAAATACATTTTTAAGAGTGCATTGCGAAGAGTTAAAAAATGAAAAAAAAATAATTTGGAAAATATTGACGGAAATAAGTTCAATTTTGTTTCTCGGGGAATTTAGTGACCGGGGTAACTAATTACTACGTCGTCTCCTAAAGTTTTGTGGAAATTCGTTATGAAATTAGCTAAAACTCTTAGATCAGCGTACTTAATTGACGCCGGGCACGATTAGTAAGTGAACAACGTGTGCCCTTGGGTGTGGTTCGAAACCCTAGTAAAAAAAAAGAACCTTGAAGTTTTTTGAGGACGCTCGACACGAATGTCACGATGGTAATGGTCTCCGTGGTACTTAGTGCCCAGGACAGCTGGTTTCAGTGTCAACTATTTTATTCTGAATCATTTTTCAAAATAAAATGACATTTATTGATAACAAAAATACCCGTTTAAAAAAAATGGTATATTTAATACTTATATACTTTTACAATTTTAATTTTTCTTCTTTAATGTTGAAATTTTTCTTATTATCTTCTCATTTTTTTCGTCTATGGTTTTATGAATCACTCTGTATAATAGTATATACTAAAAAGTTTAAAAAGTGGAAAATCGTATTCCTTACCTGAAATTTTATCAATGCTAGAAACTGGATTAAAAGCGCCAAATTAAAAAAAAAAAAAACATGTTTCGAATAATTTTTTTAGATATTCCGAGCTATATTTTTTTTTATTTTGGAACTCTTCGAGATGCACTTATAAGAATAAATATTTTTGATCCTCCGATGCAATTTTTATTTTTTCATGATCAAATGGAGTCACAAACTTTCTAGAGCGTCTCATAAATCAAATGCAAAAAAATTCATCTTAATCCATCCTACTGGACTCAAGAAGTACGAAAAATTGGGATGTAGGCTTTTGATTACGATTAAAAATGATCTGTTTTGTTATTTTTGGAATTACATCTCTTGGGCGGTTAACATGGGGAGAGTTTATATAGATAAATCGTCAATTTTAAAGTTTTAAATATGGGAGTTAGTAAGTGGGCTTTTAATTACCTAGAAAAATGGAAAGTGGTAGTATTTTTAAAAGTATATCTCCTGTGGGGAAGGGGGGATAAAAGTTTGAATTAGAAATTTATCATTTCTGGACTTGGAATTACGAAAATGTAGCCACTATATTATTTGTCAATTTTTCAGTAGTTTTGAAGATTGTTTTAAAAATATTGACAACTTTTCGATGCGTTTTAATAAAAGGGGTTTCGTATTCATTTTTCTGAATTTTAAAAAGTTTAAATTAGAAACAGAAAATGCCTACGATAAATACCTCAAATTTTATCACTACTTTTAATATTGGTCATAATTAAACATGTAATTGAATTTATTCTGTTGTTATTAGAAATAAATACGACATCCTTTTTATTAAATCGTTTCTCATCAAAACACTAAAAGCTGAAGGTTTTTCCCTAAAAAAAATTTTACTATACTCGGCTGATTACAAAAGCGTAGAAGGGCCACCCTATAATTTTTTCCCTAATTCGATCTTTAAGTTTTAAACTCAAAAATTAAAGTCCAAGTTCAGAGTTTAAAGTCTGAATTGAGAAAAAAAAATAAAGCGTAGCTCTTCTACGTTTTTGTAGCTGATTGATGTCTTGTGGGTGTACATCTTTATATGGGAATGGATGGGTAGATGTAATGGCAGTAATGAAGTAGAAAGCGTTTTGTTAATACGGATATTGCAAAAATGCAAGTTGAAAAAGGAGGAAAATGCCTTTAGAGGCAGTAGTCTTCTAAGTTTGGGATAGAGGTAGGGATGAACAAGTAAACACACTGGGGAGTTTAAGGGTCTTAAAATTGATGGTAATAGGATGCATAAGAGTGGCAGTTTTTTTTTATTGTGAGATGTTCTATGAGGAATTGTATTGGCGGATTTCTTGACGCAAAAGCTATATTACATATAAAAAAAGCAATAGATCCCCACAGCTCTTCGGCAGGTAAGAGAAGAAAGCCTACTTATAAGAGTGGGGTCGTTAATAATGATAGAATAGGAATACTGAAGTTGTGAAAGACGCTCATCCCCAGATATCACATTAATATCTCAAGCAGGCTATCATTTGGGATACATAAAGAGTATACAGATTCGAAGGAGAAATCTAAGTTTTTTTAAACCTACAGTGGGTATAAATATAATGTGTTTGTACCAATTAACGTCATTCTTAAAAGTAACGCCCACAAGGTCAAAGTGTTCTATAGAACTTGCCCGCTCATAAGCATTGGCAGACGTTATTGTGACAACCAACATAATTGTGTTTTTAAGACATTAAACTGGACAACATTTTTGATGCTCTATTTAGATATTAATTAAAGCTTCTTTAAATGATATATTAGCAGTACCCAGCGCTTGTTTTCCAAATCAGGCTTAAGAAACTAAAAAATACGATCGTCAACAAAACTATGACTTGAGAAGGAGAGAAAATTGTAGATGTGAAGAAAAGTGGTTCCAGTACTGAGCCCTGTGATACACCGGCATTGATTTGGGTAAGGCTAAAAGAGTGACCATCCACAATTACTAATATTTCGTCGATTAGAAAGAACACTGGAGAGCCAGGAACAAATTTTGGGTGGAAGACTCTCCGAAGAAGTTTGTTTTGGAGCGCATCCTGCCAAACCTAGTCAAAAATCTTTAGATATGTCATGAGGGTGGATTCTCTGGGAAACCCAGGAGTCTTGTTTCAGTTACGTAAAATTAAAGAAATAATGTGTTTTAAAGGTTTTATTTCTCATAGTTCTGCTAATTACTATCGAAAGAAGAAATGAAAAGGTGGTCAGTTTTTTTCGCGCATTTTGATCTCTGGTGTCAAGTGCCAAAACTCACATTTATTATAATTAATCCATTAATAAAAAAAACCACCACGCCTCTGATTTTATATGTTCTACATATTATCTGCTTTTCGTCTCTTTAAACCTCATTACTCTAAATCACTATCAGACCCAAAACTGAGGTGTAGAGATAAGGTGCAATTAGAAAAAATACCCAAATTTATCTGTGTAGATGGTTAAGTTTTTTTTATAGATTTAAAGTAGGACATGTGGCATAAGTCTTGTCAATATTTTGATGCTACAGTACATAAGTGTCAGTAATAAATTCTGTTCAAAGTGGTCTTAGGTCGACAAGTGGGCCTCCCTTAATAATTTATTTTAACGATCTTAGACTATTTTAAAGGGTGGTTATAAAAAAATACGTGGGGTTGTTTTTATATTACCGGAATAAGGGTCGCTTGTACAATGTCGTTTCATAGACCAAGCCGTGTCTGTTTTTGGTGGATGGACGAGATGGCAACCATATTTTGCTGGGAACCCTTTAGAAATATGTAATTAATAATAATTGGGATATTCGGGAAAGGCCAGAATATTTATAAATAAACAAAATGTGAAAAAAAAACGAAAAAATAAGACTTTTTATTTTAATTTAATGGCTTATAAATTTGTAAATTTAGTCCATAGAAAAAAATTTCATTGGAAAAAAAGTTTTATAATTAATTTTCCTACAAGATAGAATTGGCTAGAAATTACAAGTTTTATAATTAATTTTTCTACAAGATAGAATTGGCTAGAAATTACAAAATAAACTACGCTTGTTGCAAAATATAAAAAAAATTGCAAGAAATAAGTTATTTGTACGATTTTTTGGATCATTTATATTTCTCTGAGATACTCTAGTTTCGGCCAGAATAAACTTCATACTATGGTGAAACATTATACCAAATTTCGTTACAAATTATTAAATGTTTGTAAATTTTAAATATATTTTTCTTGGAGTTATGGTTTAATAGTACCTGAAAAGACGCTTCTTTTGATATGATGGAGTTGTAATCGGTCAATTAGTTGCCAAAATACAAGCTGTCAAGGTCGACAGACGTTTGTCTACAAACAATAACACGTACCATTTATTGTTCAAACAATTGTCGTTTAAAAGAATAAAAAAAGTAATATATTTTCTGACTCTAAAATTATCGGCAGGTGACAATTTTGATAAATCAAAAGAAACACCCTTTAGAGCACTTTGAAACCATATTATATGGAAAATTTTTTATAAAATTTTCCATATAATATGGTGGAAAATTTTTTATAAAAAATTCGTAGAGAATTTTTTATCAGAAAAAAAATTGTTCATAACTTTAAACAGTTGCTGAGGTCGCATAAATGACCTGATTTTCATTTTTGCAAAACCGTTTAGAAGTTTCAGAAATCTAGTATAGTGTGTCCAAAATTAGTTATAACAGTATTGGGATCTCGGAAACCGTAAGTGATACAAGTACGTTTTAGGCGCAAAAGTTTTAGACATTTATGTTTGTAATTCAACGTCGTTTTGCTCGCGATTTTCCCTTTTTTAATTTTCGAGGTATTTAAAAAAAAAACAAAAAGCTGATTTGTGAAAATACCCTGAAATTTTTTATTTTTGAAAAGTTTTGTGATCTGTAAAAAACATTGTTAAGACAACTTCTTGTGTCGAAAGCGCCTGTTAAGTTAGGTTTTACATATGACGTTTTGATTTTATACAACCATTATCAACTACACGTTTTCGTATACCCGCTATATTTGATTTTAATAGTTTTGACAATAGTATTTTAGTTAGCGCTTTTAAACGATGTGTCACACTATGTAATTAAGTTATTGTTGGGATAAAACAAATGGGGTAATAAAAATAAATAAACATTTTTCTAAATTATCGAAATAAGAAGTTAACAATTATTATTGTTAAATTTTTTAATTTAATCCCAGAGAAAATCAGTAAAACCTACTCAATAGCATTATTACTAAGTGCATATTCAGTGTTCAAATGACCAGCGGTAAACAACACTAATCTGAGAACATTTAGCCAAGTAGGCTTTGCGTTTGTAATAATCGAATGACGTTTAAAAGTAACTAAATACCATCCTTACAAGAACCAACAAAAAATCAATAACTTTAATGCCACATAATATTCAGATTAAAAAGAATGACCTTTTGTCTATGCACTGTCTGCTTTTCTGTTGAACTTTTCTGATTACCCATTGCATAGTATTTTGATTGAGATTTCCCAGAACAATGCGAGTTTGCTGCTCAAGAGCTTGCTTGTTTTCAGGAGGGTCGAATTCATATATTTTGTTATAAAAATCTATTGGCGTGACATCCGGGGATCTTGCAGGCCAACTATTGGATATTTCCTTTTAACCAAAATTTGCGTTAAAAAGATTTGTATATTCCTGGTTCCATGTGCAGGACAACCGTCTTCTTGAAACCACACAGGACAACTTTCCAAATGGCAGGCATTTTTTGATTCTGCAACATGGCAATGTACCTTAGACCTGTTAGTGTGTGATCATAAATAAAGGGACCAAAGAGACGCTTTCCTAAAAAGTTATGAAGAATAGTGAATTATAACTAATTAAAATAAAGTTATTTGTGTCAAAAGTTTTTAAGTAATCAGGGGCTTGATTCTGTAAGCAAATTTTTTGACATTACTTTTCTCTATCTTTTTCGAAACAGTGACAAACTTATTAGTTACCTTTAGGGGTAACAAGGACATGTGATCCCTATTTTGACATTCTCTTTCCTTATATTTTTACAGAATCCCAGCTCTGGGTCATTCATTCAAATTATTTCTGCTAGAATTTCTCGCTTATCTTACCAAGCATCCCGCTCCACGAGTAGTTAAGGATTTTGAGTAGCTTAATATTGGTGATTCTTTTTATTAAAAACTCCACAGTTGGTAATATGGGTTTTATCTGAACAAAGGACTTTATTGAAAAAAGTGGAATTTTCTCGACATCTATCGATATACCAATTACAAAAAAACAATTATTTTTTGAAATCACTTGTTTGAAATACTTGTACAATTGTTTGCTTGTAAAGATGGTATTAGTTACTTTTAAGACGTTATAAACGGTTGGCTTCGGCATGTGAAGTTCTGTTTCACTTGTTCTTGTAGATAAAGTCCGATTTTCAATAAAATATTATAGGATTTGTCTATTGTCTATCTCGTTATAATTTTTATTAAAACTGGCAAACCCAAAAAAGTTTTTAACCAGTTTTTGAAAATAAATTTTGCCAGGCTGTCGTCTTTCGGGGTAAATATCAAAATATACGTCCATAGCCTTATTGGTGTTTCTTTCGTTTTTAATATGACACACTAACATATCGAACTTTTCTTCATTAAAAAAGTTTAACGACATTGTAAGGCTTAATAAAACATCTACGGTCGTTGAATAAAACTTAAATGTTGTATTTTTAACAGATTATAAAAATACTTTCTAAGAGATACATTTACAGTGTCGTGTAAATATGTGGTTTAAACCAAAGGGTCTTGAAAACCGGTGTTTTGTCAATATTGATATGCAATGTCGTTAAATTTTATCGGTAATATATCGTTTTTGGTTATTAATAAATTATTAATTACATAACTTGACATCACCATAAATTTTTTTTAAAAACCCAGTTCCACCACCAAAACAGTTTTTCATTAACTACGAATTCGGCCTCGTGGGTTAACGCGTTTATATTTTATCCTTTAACTTCCGAGATTAAACCCCGCAAAAATATTTTTTTATTTTTTTTTTCAAATATTACTCTTCTTCTTCCTTGGGAGCCGACTTGATTCACTACCGGAGGCAGCACAGCCTCCTGGGCTTTTAGTGCCTAATCTCCTATTATCTTTTATACCAATCCTCCCATTGGTCTTGTTACTTCTACAAGTCTGTATAACCCCGAGACTGGTTGGTTGATATATTCCTGTGGGCTTATTTTCGGTTGCACAAATAATGCCTTTCTTTTGTGATTCAACGCTTCACATTCGCACAAGATATGGTAGGCTGTTTCTTCCCCCTCGTCGCACATTCTGCAACTTGGGTCCTCATTGTATGAGCCTGTCTTGTGTAGGTGTCCTCTTAGGTATTTTACTGAGGTTCCCCCAGTATTCCTCGTGTTTGTTTCGGATTCATTCCCTGGTTTGCCCTCGTGCTGTGGTTTCGGTCACTCCAGGGGCAGGGTCTGGTCCGAGGTATGGTGTGGATGATCTCTGTCTCGCTAGCTCATTGGCTTTTTTGTTGCCTTCTTCTCGAATGTCCTGATACCAACAGGAGAGTTACCCTGTTACGTTCTCCCAGTCCTTCCAGTTCTTTTTGGCATTCCCATGTCAGCTTGGACGTTACCTTGGGGTTTACTAGTCACCAGGCGTCACTGGGGGCCAGTGACGCCTGGCTGTGTGTTTATGCAGATCCGCTTGTTTTTATAAGCCCTCCTATTATTTTCGTTTGCACAGTGCAGTAAAGCATAGATTTCTGTTTGAAATACAAAACTATGTGTTCCTAGTGAAATAGACAATTGTGAATTCCTCATTTCACTGTAAACTGTGTCTCTGGTGGCGTAGTGGTCAGAGTTTTCGGTTCGCGGGCCCGGCAAATCCGTTCGATTCCTAGTTCCGTTTTAGGTAGTAGTTAACCAATAACGTCGTGGTGTGCACTACCGCGTTATCTAAAAGGTGCTGTGAAATGCAACATTTGTCTGTTTCAATGCTTGGACAACGTTGATCAAACAACTGGGAAGAAATGGGGTTAAACACTGGGTTCCACTCACGGTGCTTTGGTATCTGGTTTAATATTTATACCGTAGGATATGAATATACATATATAATTATCCTTCGTGTCATAAAGATAAAAAAAAACGCCCGCTCCAGTTCCCCTGCTCGTTTTTGAATCCATCTGTATACCAGATGATGTCTCCAACCGCGCTCCAGAGATCGGGTGCCTGCCAACACTGATCTGGAATTTCTTATCCAAGTTGTTGTTGCACAAGTATTGGGGAATCATCTGGTCTGTTCTCTCGTCCAGGATGTTGCCGCCAACCAGACTGGTTATGTTGTTGTGTCCCAAACTAGCGTAGACAGTAGCCCATTGTTGCAGTCGGAAGTAGCCCATTGTTGCCTCTCCCATCACTATAAGGTTAAGTGGTAATATCACTCAAAAAAGTACTTAAAATAGTGATAAAACTAAACATAGAAAATTACACGGTAATATAAGGAAAACCTTAGCCAGAACGAAAAGAACTTCAATTGTATAAATATTATAGTAGGTATATTTTATGAAGCAATAGTTAAGCTCTGGTTTAACTTACGGATTAAGACAACATTTTTAAAGTGGCTCATAGGCCCAATATTATAAATTTAAGTTAATCCTAACTCCGTATCTGTCTTTTTCTCGCTAATGGCCATTTTAACTTGTAAGAGAAAGACATATACCAGAGTAAGGGCTAACTCGAATTATAATATGACCACTGGTTATTTGTGAAATTATTTACAGCTAACATTTTAGTTTAAACCTTGTTTTGGGTAATGAACATGGAAATGACTGACTCGATGCTACCAAATCTAATTTATAATTTTTGTAATATATTTAACACAATTACTGCAATGATTGTCTTTTGGATATCCTGTTACAAGAATGTTTAGACGGAATTGTGGCTAGGGCCATAGTAAGGGTCCCACCTGGAAGGATCCCGTAGGGCTTACAGGCCCTCCGAACTCCCCCTAGGCTTGCCAACCACCCCTCGCTCTCCTTTTGGCTGAGCAAGTCCTCACTACGTGTTTGCCATGTTGGCTATCACGGTTGTTTGGAGTTTTGAAGTTTTTGGCTTAGCCTGAAATCTGGCTTAGCGGAGTGGGGTTTAAGTGATGAGAAGCTGGGGCCCTTAGTGACTCGGGACAATCCAGAAATCGGATTTTTAAGTGGCCATTTGTGAATTTTTGGTCTTTTGTGGGGCCTTTGGAGAGCTGGATCACAAATTTCGCCTCGAAGGCAGCCAGTCGGTCCCTGAGGGCCTGAAACTGACCTTGTGAGACAGAAACTTGGGTAAGAGTTGTTTTAGGGGCAACCTTTTTTCCATATGTTGAGCATTTAGGGCCATTTTTCTTTTAAGATTGAATAAATTTTTTCCATATGTATTTCTTTTCGAATAAACACTCCATTATTATTTGTTGGAAAAGAGGAAAGAGTACCTAATATTTTAACTAATTTAAACATACAAATGTCAATTAAAATTTATCTCTAATGTTCTTTAAATCGCATTTATTTTTCTTTATGATAAAATCTACTATTTCAAAGGTTGTATTCACAATAAGAAGGCATAAACTATTGCCAATTAGCTTTGTAGTGTTATTTGTTTTCACTTGCTAACAATCAAGTGATACTTGTACGTTTCCCATTGAGCACGGCACAAAATGTTTCCTACTATTTATTTTTTGAGTAGCCGGGTCTTTCCGCTCTGTGTATTTTGAGATGTTCAATATTGTTTGATAGCTGTGTTCGAGATTTATTGAGAAACTAAAGTAATATTTTATTATCCCTTTTTTTGGGAGATTTCGGTGAATTAAAATACAAAGTGCATTGGCGTTTCGGTTCTTTTTGGTTAAACCGTTATAAGAATATCAGCTAAATTATTTAATATACACAAAAAATAATAGGCACTTCAAGCGACTACATTTTTGTTTAGTGCTTAAGTTTAATCTCAAGCACCGAACAAAAATGTACTAGCTTACAGTGCCTATTATTTTTTGTGTATATTAAATTATTTAGCTGATATTTTAATAATGGTTTAACCAAATACAAAACTAAAACGTCAATGCGCTTTGTGTTTTAATTTTAATAATAATTAACTGATATACCCAAAAAACAAAAATTTATAATTGTTTTAAACGGTCGGAAAAGTATATCCAGTAATATTTTATTCCTTGTTTGAAAAGTTATACAGTTTTGTCCAACAAAGAGTTAGCCTAGTCATTGTATGTATTTTTGGCCGTAGAATCTGAAAGAATGCTTAAGAAAATGATTTGAATTGAAATAAAATCATTTTCTCAATGAGACTCCCAATTTTGAAAGAGTCTCATTTTTTTTCCGTTTTCATTAAGATTTTGTAGTCATTTTTAGAAACAGTAAAATTATTTTAATTATTTTTTTTACCAATATGTATTAAAAGTAATAATAAACACATGATTTTGACAGCATGTTTACTTTTTGAGTTTTGGCATTTCAGGTATACAGGGTGTAAAAAGTATGATGCTTTTGATTTTAATGGGCGATAGTGAAGCTCAAAACAAGTCGAAAAGTTTATATGACCTTTGTGTGGAAACTTGACAGATTTTTGTCTAAACGATTTCAAAGTCATGAACTTTGAAAGCAGTTATTTCTGTAAACCCTAACAACTGAAAATTTTTGTCTTAATCGCTTATCAGTAGATTTATTTGATAATAAAATAAACTAAGGTTTAAAGGTTTTAGTCTAATAAATAAAATAAAATAAGTTTTCAATATTTTTTCTCCCAGTTAAAAATTTAAAAAACAATTAGCAACAGAGCTATCCAGAACCTTTGTGCTTAAAGTCAGTTGTACATTGTGCTCACCGATCCGGCCGCGATATTTTTGTTTGTTTTTAAAACGGTAAAATATGCCGATATGTTTTAAATTCAAGACAAACGTATTGCAAGTGTACCAAAGAGTTATGAAAACGGAATGTGTGCGACCGAGAAATCTTATTCATTAAGCAAAACAAGAAAGTGCTGTTTTAAAGCATAATTTGCGTCCTTAAAATGAATATTTAGCCCATTCTTGTGGTAAGTACAATAATTGTTTAATTACAAATAAAAACCAAACAATAAATGATTTTTTTTTACTTAAATTTAATTTTAAATTAAATATCAAAATAAATTGCAAGAATTAATTTTTATTATTTGTATGTAAATGAACATCTCGTTAAAAAAGTGTAGACATGCAAAAACTGACAAAAACGTTAGACGTTGAGACTCGCTGCGATGAAACGGGCGCGGTGTTGCCAACCATTTTAAACTTTGAAAAGCCATATTTCGAAAACAATTAACTTTTGACCGATATGTTTTTGGCTTTTTGACTTCTTTAAGGCTTCACTATCGCCCATTAAAATTGTACTTGAGTATCATACTTTTTACACCCTGTATATTTAGTGTTTGCAAATAATTGCCTTCTTATTGGGATTGAATTCTCCTGTTATACAGTAAACTGGTTTGAATTTGAAAATGCTAATTTTGTGGTTATTCTTTTATTTCAGGGCATACCACTGTCTTAAGTGTACTACAGAATTCTACGGAATAAAATATACAAGATTGCTATTCCCCATTATTTTTTAAATTTAACAAAAGCAAAAAATGAGGTACTGATTACGTTCAGTCCTTTTTGGTGACCCTGTACTTAAAAAATAAAAAAATATATTTTAATTTGTTTCTCTTTTTAGGTGTTATCGTGCTTCTAAAAGCCTGCTGGGTCTTTCCTTTAATTTCTGCACATCTTTGATCAGGTAAATATTATTATAATTTTTTAATAGTCCCAAACAGGTTTTAAAATTGTTAAATAATGCAGTTATTGCTGTTCTTGCTAGTTTTTTACTTATTTTTTCATGCCCGAATTTTTACGAACCCAAGGGAGTAGGTAGGTAGGTAGGTAGGTTTAAAGTGAGTGGGTATAACACCCTTCCACCGCGACTGATCGGTCTATTGTGGCTCACACCCTTTTATATTTCTTCCACCAGGTTCAGACTCCTAATAAATCTGATGATCCTGTTGGGTGAGAGATCTTTCACCTCCCACGGCAACAAGGTGTCATTGCCGAGGATTGCGGATCTTAGTCGTGCCAGTGCTGGGCACGAACACAGTATGTGTTCTGCCGATTCATCCCCCGCCATGCACATGCGGCACTCGGCGTCTTCCGCTAGGCCGATCTTGTGCATGTGGTACTTTAATCTGCAGTGTCCTGTGTACAGTCTCACTAGAGTTTTAAGGTGTACCCTTGATTGCTCCAGTAGTTTGAGAGTACATTGTTGGTTCTGTGGGCTTATGAGGGAATTCAAGTGTCTGAGACCCGAAAGTCCATGCCCAAGGGAGTATTCAGTTAACTAAAAATAGAACTAAATAAGATTAGGGTTTTTTTTTCATTTACATCTAAACACTTTGTTCTTTCTACAACTAGGGCGAACATGGCCACCCTTACCAGCACATACTTGGGATGATGCATTATCTTGCTTTAGACCATCGGCAATAATCTAAAAAACAAACGTAGCTTTAAATTTTTTTTTCATAGACATAAGTGGGATATAACGAAAGCTGTAAGGGGGCAGCGGACAAAACCAATTTCTGTCAGTATCAGCCCCTCTCACACAAGTCATCCATCCTGATCGCCAGTGACCACACAAACTCATGTAAGAAAAACGAAATTATAATTGACTCCCGTTTCCCTGTTCACAAATGCTAGCTCTTTTTATTTCACTATTTATAACTAGGACTATGTTAATCATTCGAATATTGTCTTTTAGCTTAACGACAGTTCTGAGTTTATTCTTAAACATTAATTGTTTCAAACATGACCGCCTGGATTTTTTTTCTTCATAACAGCTTTACAGTCTCGGGCTGAACCAGCAATTGTTCCTTTCTGCTGGCTCTTCCGTACTAAATGAATGCCAGATCTACTGCACGCAGCTATGGAGAGTGTCATAAAAAAAGCTCGTGTTTGTGAAGAGGAATCTTTTGTGTTTAGGCCAAAAAATGTGTCTATAAATGGTAATGAGAAATTTGTAAAATAATGGAAAGAAAAAACTATTTTATTTTTAAATGATAAAGTAACTTGTTGGCTACATAGCCTGTGCGAAGCGCTTATCGTTACCTCGGAAGAAAAGTATCATAACTCAAAAAACTTAATTTTGAGAAATTAGCCAACAAAGAATATGATATTTTTTAGGTTTTTCTACGTAAGCAGTACTTTTATATTCATAAAATATTTTTGTACACCAAATAAGGAATGGTTAAACCTATTAGTAGCATATTATAATGTTTAAATTATTTTGGCTTTAAGCTAAAAGTAAATTTTCCTATTAGCCCGAGAGCTGGTGAACAATTTTAAGTAGGCTCTTGAGGGACTTTGAAAATTTGTGTAATTGTCCTTTAAAGACCCCCAAACATAAAAGTCAAGGTCTGGTTGAAGGGTAACGCCCCCTGCCAACCCTTGATTTTTAGTAAAACATAAGTAAAAATGTAATGCCTTTTGTGTGCCGTTGAAAATAAAATCACAGTGGGGATGAAAAAGAATATTAGCGCGTTAGTGGCCAATTTGAGGTATTCAAGTTACATCACTTTTACATGGGTACACTCTGTCATATTTTATCTAATTTTTTCCATATAACAAAAAATTATTTTTGGAATTATGCCACTTTTCTACAGAACGGACCAGATACTCCCCTAATACGTGTTTGATTGACAGAGGGTTAAAACTAGACTCAATACAACAATTATAGTCCAGTCCAAAATTGACAGTATACCTACTGTAATAGCTTGGTTTAGCTAGTGACATCATTTTGTAGCATTTGCGAACATAGTGACTTTAACACGGGTGCATCTTTCGTAAATTTTATGGATACGAAGCGGTCCTGTTGCCAGCCTTGCATAAACAAAGAGATGAGATGAATCTCCATTGCCTGCGTTTTATTGAAATGCCACACATTGCGTTTAGGGTACACCCGAGCTATAATGACGCCATATTGAATGTATTCTGCATCTTTTCTTCTTTTTTTATTGTCTTTTGTTCTCTATTTTTATAAATGTATTCATATAAAAATTTAATTTTTAAAAAATGTATGTGTTTGTCTGATTAAGGCATAATTAAAAGTAAATATTGTATTTTTTGAGAATCATAATTATTCTGGAATTTTTGATTGATTTTCATTAAAACATTTCCTTCTGTATCCTTATTAAATCAAATATACAAATTATTTTTGAATTCGTTTGCATTTATAGATATTAAAAAAAAACAGCATTTTTGTACCTATTCATGAAATAAAACTAAATAAAAACTTTTTCGCAAGAAGACAATAAAAAAATCGTTGTTATATGCTTGAACTAGACATAAAAACAAGAAACTAAAACATAATCCATTATTCCTTGTAAAAATGTTCTTTTCTCTTGTGTAAAAAATAATATTTAATCTTAATTGGTACCCCTTAGAGTTTTTTTTAAGATTTAGTAAAAACAAATTATCCTAAGGGGCAAGCGCTCATATTCTGCATTATATCAGCTTTTGAAACTCCTAATTTATGACAAGGTGCATTTTTTTTGAAGGAACAAGACACCATTTATCAGTTTTTTTTAACTGTTAAATATTCTCTAAGGTAGAGCATTGGGCTCGCATAGTACTCTTCCGTTACTGTACAGCCCTCGTTCAGATAATCAGCCATTAAAGTCTCTTGACTGGCCAGAAAAACGGTTGCCAATATTTCTCCCGTAGTGAGTCTAAACTTCTCGGGAGAGCTTGGCTTGATATCTTCATAAATCACTAATATACTCAGATTTCGACGTTTCGACCTTACGAATGACGAACGAGTCGATTGATAATAGAATCCTCCCCATCTTCACAAAATGTAAAAAATTAAAACAGCGAAACAATTTGCGATACTAATCTCGCACTAATCCTTGTTATTTCAAGGAATTTATGTAAAATGAAAACTTTGCTTTTTTGATACCATCCGAAGTGAACTCATTAACAGAGCAGCCTGGACAGGAACCACCATTTAGTGATTCTCGACCATTTTTAAGCAATATTGACCATTCGCAAATACTTGACATGAGAAGACAATCATCCTCGTATATCGCCAACAAATTTTTAAGAAACACCGAAGTTATTTCTTGAACTTTCTAGTCGAAAATGTAATAGCGACGCCTCGAAGAAAAAATTTTTTTTGGGTATTCATCAAGGTTATAGGGTAAATTATCGGCGCATGTTTTTTGTTTTCAGGCTTTTGTGAAATACCTATTTTGCTATAAATAAAATTGATGACCCCGGATTCAAATTATTTTTTTATTACCTTAGTATAGTTTTAAAAGAAAAAATCTCAACACATGTTGGATAGGACCATATAACTATTTTAGAGTCCTAATAAAACTTTATATCATGGCAATTAAATGCAGGCATTAACCTTACATTATAGAATTATCCATCCCTATCTTAGGTAGTCTAAAATTATATGTGAAATACAAGCGTAGCGTTAACTTATTTAAAAACTAAAACACGGGAATTTAAAATAAAAATATATTTAAGAAATTTTCTTATGTCTTTTTAGCCCAAAGTTGAGATCATAGGAGACTGTGCAAGAAAGACATGTAATTTATAAATGTACCTAATTAGCACCTAGATGAAAGAAACGGACAGGAATTATTGTATTTTGGTATAATGAAAAAGTAAATACTGTAAGAGAATATTTTAAAAACATTTGTTTTGCCATTTCTAAACAGTAAACCAAATGGTCAAAATTGTCAATAATATCAAAATAGATTTGTTAAAACTAAACGACACCCTTTTACATTTTGATTTTTTTTGTCACTATCTAATATTTTTTGTGTTTATTGTATTTATGTAATGGGTTGAATTCAAATATAAGTTTAAGAACAAGTTTTGTCCACAATTTTGTTCAAGTCTTTTTTGACTCCGCCAGTTTTTTATTGATCTTTCCCTTTTTCATTTGAGCAATTTGCTGTTGAAATCTTTTATCGTGTTCGTCAGGGAAGAATCTCAAGTAAGAATAAAGAAAATTCAGCGAAAGTGACATATTGCACGTCTTTTATATGAGGTCAACTGAAGCGGGCCATATTTGTCGCTTTTTTCATATAAAAAAAAAAGTGAAATAGCCATCTTCTGTATTCTTTTTCGTCAAATCCTGAAAAACACGTAGGAAATGTTTTAAATTAATATAAAATTGATATAACAAAATTATTATTTTCTTAATGGGATACCTTATTTTTTAAAGCGTCTCAATTTTCGATTTCAAAGTTTTTTTTTAATTGAAAAGTGTGTATTATTTAATTTATAAGAGAAATTTGCGGTTTGTATTAAAAATAGCCAAAATGTAAAAATAAGCCCCTGACATTAAATACGGAAAAGTCAATAAAATGCAGGAAATATTTCATAATCTAAAAAAGTGTTTTACATAAGTGAAAGATTGCAATATATTAAAAGTGGTAATAAAAACTAGACTTTGACGAAATATTGACTTTTTGTGTTTTGGCATTTCAGATAAATTGTTATAAATTTCTCATACGAAATAAATTAATTCTGTTGTTACTAAAAATAAATAAGAAAATATTTTAATTGAAACCTATTAAAAAATGGGACTTTTTTAAAAACGAACCAATAAATAAGATATTTCGTTAGAAAATGTTAATTTCATGTTGTATCTTTTTTATTTCAATTTAAATAATTTTCTTGAGTATTCTTAGCTGTTTTACATTTTTATTTTAATGGGAGAAAATACCCAAATATGCCCTTGTTCAGACCTCGTACCCTGTACTTAATTAAGGTATAGAAGCAATAATTTGATCAACAAAAGATTTCGGCCTTGGATTATAATTCGTAAAAAAGGATAATAAAATAAATTTTAAAAATGTACTTGACAAATATGCGTTTAAAAAAATCGGTTTATTTTGTTTTTAAGTAATAAAAATCATAATATAATAAGAATGTTTCGCGAAAAAATATTGCCCAAAGTACAGTTTGGCTTAATCTGTTTTCCGTCAACATCTAACACAAACATATTGAAATACTTTAAAAATTATTTTAATATCTTTCTGTTTTTCGGAAAATAGACATTCCGGGAGCTTAAACCTCACAAATCGGCCGGCTAGTTGCGCCCCTGCTAGGGACGATTAAAATACTGAACTTAATGAGAATAAAACATAAGAACTTAGTTGATTCAAGAACTGCTAATTTTACAGAAAGCAGTAGAATATGTACCACTTCTCATTTGAAAATAATTTTATAATCGTTTGCGATATTGCCTGGCTTTAAATGAAGGAGTGTTTAAACATTTAATTTGGAAAATCCTAATTTGACCGTAATAAATTTATTTCTTTAAGTTAAGTTGTTTATTTTTTATATACTTAGTAATATTTGTTTTATAATAAAAGCTGAAAGACCTTCTTTTTCTTCTTCTTCCTGGGAGCTGTCTTGATTCACTACCGAAAGCTTTTGTGCCTAATCTCCCATTATCTTTTATCCATCCTTCCATTAGTCTTGATCCTTCTACAA